>CM029559.1:8782818-8887818 GCA_017141385.1 Sogatella furcifera
CCTCCTCCTTTCCTCCTCTCCTCCCTCCTCCTCCTCCTCCTCCTCCTCCTCCCTCTCCTCCTCTCCTCCTCCTTCTCCTCTTCCTCCTCTATCCTCCTCTCTAACTGCTTCTCTAACTCCTCTCTTCCTCCCTTCTCCTCCTCCTCCTCCTCCTCTCCTCTTTCCTCCTCCTCCTCCTCCTCCTCCCTCCTCCTCCTCCTCCTCCTCCTCCTTCTCCTCCTCTCTCCTCACCTCCTCCTCCTCCTTCTCCTCCTCCTCTTCCCACTTCTCCTTATCCTCCTTCTCCTCCTCCTCTCTCCTTCTCCTCCTCCTCCTCCTCCTCCTGCTCCTCCTTCTCCTCCTCCTCTTTCTTCTCACCTCCCACTCCCCCTCCTCCTTCTCCTAATCCTCCTTCTTCGCCTACTTCTCCATCATCTCCTCCTCCTCCTCCTTCTCCTCCTCCTCTACCATAACTACCTCCTCTTCAACTTCTCCTTCCATTCCTCCTCTTTCTCTACCTTCTTCTTCTCTTTCTCCTCCCTACTCCATTCAAATCGATTCAAGGCAGAAGTTCGATCTAAGCTTTGTATAGAAGTAGTAGAAGGTGGAAAAAAATTGTCATTGAAAATTTTGTCGTAAAGAAAAGATGAATGGAAAGCCGAGCTTTCACTGTACTGAATAATAATGTTTTTCACTCTGCCAACAACTCTTCTTCATTCTCTTCTTCTTCTTCTTCTTCTTCTTCTTCATCTTTTTCTCCTAATCCTCCAACAAATTTGTGTACTTCTTTTCAGCCGATTCTATTTCTCTGAATAATAATCATGTTTTTTTTACCTTCTCATCATATTTTCTGCTTCTTCTTCATCTTCCTCTTCTTCTTCTTCTTCTTCTTCTTCTTCTTCTTCTTCTTCTCCATCTTCTTTTTCTTCTTCTTCTTCTTCTTCTTCTTCTTCTTCTTCTTCTTCTTCTTCTTCTTCTTCTTCTTCTTCTTCTTCTTCTTCTTCTTCTTCTTCTTCTTCTTCTTCTTCTTCTTCTTCTTCTTCTTCTTCTTCTTCTTCTTCTTCTTCTTCTTCTTCTTCTTCTTCTTCTTCTTCTTCTTCTTCTCTTCTTCTTCTTCTTCTTCTTCTTCTTCTTCTTCTTCTTCTTCTTCTTCTTCTTCTTTTTATTTTTCTTCTTCTTCTTCTTCTTCTTTTTCTTCTTCTTCTTCTTCATCTTCTTCTTCCCCTAATTCTCGTTCTATGCTGCTGGAACCAAAGCGTGTCTTTCAGAAGTTATATTTTGTCATGTAAACAGCCTATTTTTGGAATGTTCGCATGAATTGAATATGAATGAGATTAGCCCTCCAATCAATTCAATTCAAAATATATCTATTCTCCTTTCTTTTGAAATCTGATCTATTGAGGGCTCTATAAAATTCATCTTCTTCCTTTTTATAGAGCCCTAGAACTTAAATATTCGGCGTATCCTTGAAAAATTCCTAAAATCAGTTCTTAGTACGCGTATAAACGTCCAACTGAACATGCCTGCCAAATTTGACGCATTCGCTTCAGTGGATTTTTAGTTCTGGTGATGAATGAATCAGTCAATGAATGAATTAGTCAGTGCCATTTCGCTCATATAGATATAGATTTGAAGACAAAATTCACAATTTTCGAACCAATATTGACCCAGTGAGAGTCATTTTCCCATTTTGCCAGAATGTCAACTCTGCTCGATCACACCATACCAACTTGATGAATGCTAATTTCAATAGCATATCGTTCTTAATCCTTTGTTATCCTACAAATATCGTTTCAATTGCTTTGTTATAGTCTGTCCAAGCAAGGAAGAGCCTCGGGCAAGATAAGAAAATGACTCCAGCTCGGTCAATATTGGTTTAAAAATCATCGATTTGGTCTCAAACGCAGAATACATTCTGATCTACAATTTAAGACCAAATCAATATTTTTGAACAAATACTGACCTAGCTGGAGTCATTCTCTCGTCTTCCCAGAAGGTCTTCTCTGCTTGGACAGACTATAACAAACTCCCGCTAAAACAACAGGCATACCAACCAACCAACACCGGTTCCCGCCAAAAATCAGCAATGCCGCCAACCTTGTATCGCTTGCTTTATTTGCCGCACCATTGAGTGCTCAATGTAGCCTGTATTCTAAAGAATTGATATAACTTTGGATTCACAGTTCCTAGCATTGGATAGTTGATACGTTTTATATGGAGTTGAAAGTTAGAACGAACATGTCACGTGACATGGGCCTGAATTATGAGCTGGGTTCATGAATTACGTTATTTTGAAATTCCGGATTTGCGCTAGTGAATAGCGCTTGCTGTATAATGTCATTGTGATGGGTGAATTTATATCTGAATGACTGTGGATGAGTTATTGGAGGAGGAGGAGGAGGAGGAGGAGGAGGAGAGGAGGAGGAGGAGGAGGAGGAGGAGGAGGAAGGAGAGGAAGGAGGGAGAGGGAGAGAAGGAGAGGAGAAGGGAAGGAGGAGGAGAGAAGGAGGAGGAGGAGGGAGGAGGAAGAGGAGGAGGAGGAGAGGAGGGAAGAGGAAGGAGGAGGAGAAGGAGGGAGAAGGAGAGAGAGGAGGAGGAGGAGAGGAGGAGGAAGAGGAGGAGGAGGAGGAGGAGGGAGAAGGTGAGGAGAGGAAGGGAGGAGGAGTGAAGAGGAGGAGGAGGAGGAGGAGGAAGGAGAGGGAGAGGAGGAGGGAGAGGAGAGGAGAGGGAGAGGAGGAAGGAGGAGGAGGAGGAGGAGGAAGGAAGAGGAGGGAGGAGGGAGAGGAGAGGGAGAGGGAGAGGAGGAGGAGAGAGAAGGAGAGGAGGAGGAGGAGAAGAAGAGGAGAGAGGAGAGGAGAGAGAGAAGGAGGAGATGAGGAGGAGGAGGAGGAGGAGTGGGAGGAGGAGGAGGGGAAGGAAGAGGAGGTGAAGAGGATGTGAAAGAGGAGGAAAGGAGGAGGAGGAGGAGGATGAGGATGAGGAGGAGTAAGAGTTAGAGGAATGGCGAAGGGGGAGGAGGAGGAGGGAGAGAAGAAGGAGGAAGAGGAGAAGAGAGGAGAGGAGAGGAGGAGGAGGAGGAAGAGGAGGAGGAGGAGAGAGGAGGAGGAGGAAGAGAGAGAGGAAGAAGGAGGAGGAGGAGAGAGGAGGAGGAGAGGGAGGAGGAAGAGGAGGAGGAGGAGGAGGAAGATGAGTAGGAGGAGGAGAAAGAGGAGGATGACGAGGAGAGGAGAGGGAGGAGGAGAGAGGAGGAGGAGGAGGAGAAGGTGGAGGAGGAGGAGGAGAGAGGAGAGGAGGAACGAGGAGGGAGAGGAGAGGAGGAGGATTGAAGGTGGAGGATGAGGAGGAGGAGGGTGAGGAGAGGAGAGGAGAAGGAGGAGGAAGAAGAGATGATGAAGCAGACGAGGAGGAGAAGAAGGAAAATAATAATTGGGTCACATACTGCGATCAAATCCATTTTGCAATCCCAATCACACTTCAATCAAAGCTCAGTGTTCCAATTGACATTTCTAACCCAACAGATATGCTCTGTTCAAGCGAAGAAGACATTCGGACAAAATGGGAGAATCACTTCAGCTCGGTCGATATCGGTTCAAAAATTATAAATGTGCTTTCAAATTGTAGTAAACTTTCTTAACCAGAATTGGAAACCAATTTCATAAGTTTTGAACTAATATTGACTGAGGAGGAGTAATTCTCCTCTCTTGCCAGAATGTCTTCTTTGCTTGAATGGATTATAACTGGACATCATTAGCATATAATAGCCATGTATTCCCCAAATGTATCCACCTCATGCAAATACATAGATTTGAACTTGTATTTACCTTCTGTTACTACATATATGTGGTTAGTGTATATCTGGACAATATATGTATACACCTTCTTATGTATTGGGATATGAGTATAGGTTGATAAAAAAGCGCCGGTTCAAATATATCTAATTAAGAGTGAATAATTCAATCGAAGAATAATTAAATTAAATATAAAGTGATTCTAAAAGAGCAACGGTTCAAATACATTGTACTAGCCGGTAGGCTCGCTTCGCTCGCCTTCTCCGCCAGTCAGAGGGCTCCGCTTCCTGGACCTCCGACATTATCAGCAGTGTGAATCGGTCAAACAGGCTCGCTTCTCTCGCCTGCAAATACCGTTCAGAAGGGATTCGAAATTTATTGAACACAGCATTTCTAGACCTAATCTGGAACTGTTTACCAAATTTCAACATTTTGTACCAATTAATTCTCGAAAAATCCAAGAAAAACTCCGAAAATTCATAAAATAGTAAAACGCTAATATTAACCTTGGGAACTATATTGGACATAGTTTGAAACTTGATTTAATATCTTCTAAATTAGTCAATCTATAATCTCCCTAAACGTTTGAATTTACAGTAATACTGTGAATATATTTCATAATCATGTTATGAAAGTCAACCTTTTTGGAAATCCAGCTCTGTCTAAGCAAAGAAGACATTCTGGCAAGAGAGGAGAATTACTCCTCCTCAGTCAATATTGGTTCAAAAACTAGAAAATTTGGTCTCAAATTGTATGAATCATTCCGCTCTACAAATTAATACCAAATTCATACTCAATGTGGGTATTATTTTTTAATATAATATAATTTTACTGTGTTTATAACTGATAGAAATCCATTAATAAAATACTCAGTTATGTTTAGAGGTTGTATCTATTTCTATAATCTATATAAGCGAAATGGCAGTGACTGATTCATTTATCACCAGAACTAAAAATCCACTGAACCGAATGCGTTCAAATTTGGCAGGCATGTTTAGTTGGACGTTTAGACGCGCGCTAAAAAAGGATTTCAAAAACTTTTCAAGGATACGCCAAATATTCTAGTTTTTCTATCGTTTTCCGGCGTTTTCTCAATTTTTTCGAGAACCAATCGGTAGAAAATGTTGATATTTGGTGGGCAGGTTCAAATGAGATCTAGAAATTTTGTGTTGAAATATTTTTGCAATCCGTTCAAGATTACGCCAATAATCAGGTTTATCAAAATTGTAGATGTATTGCGGGTTGCATATCTTTCGCCTTGAATCCTTACTGTAAATTCAATGGTTCAGTGAGATTATAGATAAACTAATTTGGAAGATATTGAATCAAGTTCCAAAATATGTCCGATTTAGTTCCCAAGGTTACACTAAATATTAGCGTTTTACTATTTTTCGGAATTTTCAGAGTTTTTCTTGGATTTTTCGAGAATAAATTGGTAGAAAATGTTGAAATTCGATGAACAGGTCCAGATTAGGTCTAGAAATGCTGTGTTCAATGAATTTTGAATCCCTTCTGAGCCGAATTTGCAGGCGAGCGAAGCGAGCCTGTTTTTCTCAGCTTACACTGACGGAGGTTATGCAGGCGAGCGAAGAGAGCCTGTTTGTCGCACTGAAACTGCTGATACTGTCGGGGGTCCGGGGGGCGGAGCCCCCTGGCTAGGCGGAGAAGGCGAGCGAAGCGAGCCGGCTGGCTAGTATATATCTATAAATCTGTGGATGAATATGTGGAACTATCTCCATTTGTGGAATGAACATTTAACTTAGAAAATAATTACGTCTCTTAATAAATTCACAAAACAAACTTGTATTGTTTATATAGTTTGTCCAAACAAAAAAGAACCTCTGGCAAGATGGAAATGACTCCAGCTTGGTCAATATTGGTTCAAAAATTATTGATTTGTTCTTAATAGTGGATCATAATGTCCCTCACAATTTGAGAAAAAATTGATAATTTTTGAACCAATATTGACCGAGCTGAAGTCATTTCCACATCTTCTCAAAGGGTCTTTTTCCTTGAACATACTATACAATCATTTTGGTGTTGCGATAACGTCTATATAGCTGTGAACACAATTCATGCAAATATATATATATATATATTTAGTAATGTGTCATGTCCGAGATGTATATAACTCATGTTATCATATATATTTAGTCATGTTCAGGGGTGGTACTAATCTCATATGAATGAATATATAATGTATTCTGCCATGTATGTATATATTGTTCGTTACATAATGTATTTGGTAATGCATATTCTTTGTCAAATGAACATATCAAATGCAGGCAAGCTTTAGCCCCGCCAAGCAAAGAAGACATTCTGGCTAGATGGAAAAGTGACTTCACCTCGGTCAATATTGGTTTTAAAATCATGAATTTCGTCTCAAAGTGTCGGAAAAACTCTGAACTATAATTTGATGCAAAATTTATAATTTTTGAACCAATATAGACCGTGGCGGAGTCGTTTTCCTTCTTGCCCGAATGTCTTCTTTGCTTGGACGGGCAAGCTATTATGAGTCCCCGGGGTAGAGAGATAATCAACAGCCTGATAATGAAGTGACCTGTTTGATTAGTGTTCTCTATAGCAGGTCGGTAGTCGAGTATCGAAAGTCGAAGGTCGATATTACAACTATCGATATATGAGGTGGTAATACACAGCATAAGGATTCACAAAGGTTTCTGATTTTCGTACATGATAATGGAATGACATTTTCTATAGGTAACCTCTCGCAAAAGGTAGTCGATATTTTATCATCGATAGTAGAACATATATAATATCGATATTTGGAATAGCAACAGTACTGCGTTAGAATTCACAAAGCATTCTGATTTTTAAAATTATAATGGAGTGACCAATTTTATCAATGACCTCCGGCTGAAGGTTGTCGATAGTCGATTATCGATAGTTGAGTATTGAAAGTCGAGTATTGACACATGTATATCGATATAGGGGATAGTGGCTGTTCTGCGTCACAATTCACAAAGCTCCCCAAATTTTGAACATGATAATGGAATGACCTTCCTGATAGGTGACCTCTCATTGAACTTTGTCGATAGTCGAGTATCGAAAGTAGAGAATCGATACATGTATATCGATTTTTGGGATAGCAACTGCTCTGTGTTACAATTCACAAAGCTTCCGAATTTTTAACATGATAATAGAGTGACATGTTTGATCAATGACCTCTCGCTGAAGGTAGTCAATAGAGGACTATCGAGAGCACAAAGTCGATATATTTATATCGATATTTGGGATTTAGATTGAACTGCATCGGAGTAATTCACAAAGCTGTCTGATTTTTGAACATGATAAAGGAGTGAACTCTTTGCTCAACCTATAACTTCTGAATCAATATTGACTGAGCTGGAGTCATTTCCCCATCTGAGCAAGCAAAGAACAGCCTTTGGCAAGATGAGAGAATGACTCAAGCTCGGTCAATATCGGTTCAAAAATTAGTAATTTGATCTCAGATTTCAGGGAACAATTTGTTCTACTTTCAAGACCACATTTACAATTATTGAACAAATATTTACCAAACTGGAGTCATTCTCCTATCTTGCCAGATGTTCTTCTTTACTTGGACAGACTACTAGAATGTCTTCTTTGCTCGACCATACCACAGCATACACATTCATAAAACCCAGAATGATTATAATCCTAGCAGTGTATATGATTATTATTACCCCAGTAATAAAATTAAGTTGAATAGAGTAGGTATATTTCCAGTATAATTAAGTAAGACCTCGAGCAAGAATATGTTGAAAAGGCGAGGGAGGATAGGGTTTATACAATACTAGCCGGTAGGCTCGCTTCGCTCGCCTTCTCCGCCCAGAGGCTGACCCCGACAGTATAGGCAGTGTAAGTGAGTCAAACCGGCTCGCTTCGCTCGCCTGCATAACCTCCGTCAGTGTAAGCTGAGACAAAAAGGCTCGCTTCGCTCGCCTGCAAGTTCCGTTCAGTAGGGGTTTAAAATTTATTGAACACAGCATTTCTACACCTAATCTGGACCTGTTTATCCAATTGCAACATTTTCTGTCAATTTGTTCTAGAAAAATCTAAGAAAAACTCTGAAAATTCGAAAAAATAGTAAAACGCTAATATTAAGCTCAACCTTGGGAACTATATCGGACATAGTTTGAAACTTGATTCAATATCTTCCAAATTAATTCATCTATAATCCCGCTGAACCATTCAATTTACATCTAGGATTGGTCGTATCAAGGCGGAAGATCTGCAACCCGCAACAAATCTACAATTTTGAAAACCTATGAAAGGTTTTGAAAGGTATATTTTGAAACCTATTGAATCAAGTTTCAAACTATGTCCGATATACTTCCCAAGGTTGAGCTTAATATTAGCGTTTTACTTTTTTTGAGTTTTCGGAGTTTTTCTTAGATTTTTCTAGAACAAATTGGCAGAAAATGTTGCAATTAGGAAAAACGTCCAGATTAGGTGTAGAAATGCTGTGCTTAATAAATTTCAAACCCCTACTGAATGGAATTTGCAGGCGAGCGAAGCGAGCCGGTTTGTCTCTGCTGACACTGACAGAGGTTTTGCAGGCGAGCAAAGCGAGACTCACTTACACTGCCTATACTGTCGGGGGTCCGGGGGGCGGAGCCCCTGGTTAGGCGGAGAAGGCGAGCGAAGCGAGCCTGCCGGCTAGTTAAACAAATAAAAGTGAAAGAAATTCATTTGTGAAATCAATATGATTACAATTAAAAATGGTAGGTTGGCTGAGGTGATTTCACCCCGGAGTTCCAAGTTCTGCGCATGCGTAGTAACACTCTCACTTCCCTCCGCCATCTTGCAAGAGGCTCAACTTGGCACAACTTTAGAACTATATATATACTATGTAGCTTATACATGTTCTTAGGCTGGTATTACACGATAATAGTTCTATGATCATAGTTGATCATATGGAAAGAGATGAAAATACGAAATCCTTTTTTCGTCTCCTTCCATATGATCAACTATGATCATGGAACTATTATCGTGTGATACCGGCCTAAGATTGCTCCACTTCAGTCAAATAACTGGTAAAGCGGAGAAGACATTCTGGAAGAATAACTCTAGCTTCATCAATATTGATTCAAAAACCATAAATTCCGGTCTCACTTTGTGGAAGATAATCTGCTCTACGAAGTCTATTGATGATTTTTGAACAAATATTGAACGAGCTGAAGTGATTCTCCCATCTTGCCAGAATGTCTTCTTTGCTCAACCAGAATCTCCATATATAAAAGCGGAATGGAACTGATTCATTCATTCATTCATTTATTCATTCATTCATCGCCAGAAATAGAAATCCACTGAACCGAATGCGCTCAAATTTGGCAGGCATGTTCAGTTGGACGTTTAGACACGCGCTAAGAACGGATTTTAAAAACTTTTCAAGGATACGCCAAATATTTTAGTTTTTGTAGACTTTTTCGGCGTTTTCCTCATTTTTTCGAGAACCAATCGGTAGAAAATGTTGATATCTGGTGGGCAGGTTCGGATAAGGTCTAGAAATGTTGTGTTAAAATATTTTTCTCAATCCGTTCAAGATTACGCCAGTAATCAAGTTTTCAAAATTTTAGATGTGTTGCGGGTTGCATATATTCCGCCTTGATACGAGGAAGCCTTACTGTAAATTCAATGGTTCTGCGATTTTATAGATACACTAATTTGAAAGATATTGAATTAAGTTTCAAACTATGTCCGATATAGTTCTCAAGGTTACGCTCAATTTTAGCGTTTTACTATTTTTCGGATTTTTCAGAGTTTTTCTTGGATTTTTCGAGAATGAATTGGTAGAAAATGTCGAAATTTGGTGGACAGGTCCAGATTAGGTCTAGAAATGCTGTGTGTCAATAAGTTTTGAATCCCTTCTGAACGGGATTTGCAGGCGAGCGGAGCGAGCCTGTTTGACTCACTGACACTGTCGGGGGTCCAGGGGGCGGAGCCCCCTGGCTAGGCAGAGAAGGAGAGCGAAGCGAGCCTGACGGCTAGTATAGTATACAATATTTCAATTACATATTCACAAAACCAAAAAGTGAATATGAGAGATAAAATATTTGCCTCGAGTTAAAGTGAAGTGAAACAGAGTTATAATTCCAGCATAATTAATTGGGACCTGGAGTACCATACTTGAACTAACCTACCTTAATAACACTGGCGCCTCGTAGCCACGAAACAGGTGAAGTGCTCGTATCTTTTACAGTACAGCACTTCACCTGTTTCGTGGGCACGAGCCGCCAGTGCTTAATAAGCAATGCAAGTCAAGCCAATTAGTATAATGGTAGGGCCAAATATGACAAGGGACTTGTAAAAGAGGAATTATATTTGTTGAGAGAGGAGGAGGAGGATGAGGAGGGGGAGGAGGAAAGGGAGGAGGAGGAGGAGGATGGGTGAGGAGGTGGAGGTTTGAGGAAAAGAGGAGAAGGAGAGGGAGAAGGATGAGGAGGAGTTTCAGGAAGAGGAGGAGGAGGAGGAGGGGAGGAGGAGAGAGGAATGAGGAGGAGGAGGAGAAGAAAGAAGAGAAGTGAGGAGGAGTAGGAGGAGGAGGAGGAGGAGGAGGAGGAGGAGGGGAGTACGAGGATGAGTAGAAGTGGTGGTGGAGAAGATGTAGGTGATGAAGGTGAAGATGGAAGAAGGTGGAGGAGGGTTGAGGGTGGAGGAGGAGGTGGAGGAGGAGAATGAGGAGAAGGAGGAGGAAGAGGAGGAGGACGAGGATGATTTTAAGATGTTAGAGAAAAAGGAGCACGAGGAGAAGAAATAGAAGTAGAAGAAGGACGAGGATGATTTGGAGGTGATGGAATGAAAGGTGGAGAAAAAGTGGATGGTTTAGAAGGAGGAGAAAGGGAAGGAAATAAAGGAGGAGGAGAAGCAAGAGGAAGAAGAGTTGGAGGAGAAGAAACAAGAGGAAGAAGAGTTGGAGGAGGAGCTGAAATTGTAGAAGCTGACGAAGAGGGGTAGAAAAGAGATGAGTAAATTATAATTTTGAGGAAGGTGAAGGATAAGAAAGAGATTAAAAAGGAGGTTGAGGAAGAAAAGGTGATAAGGACGAGAAGGAAGGAAAAGTAGAAAATAGGGAGGAAGCATCTTTGATAGAAAATTGTTAGGATACTGATGAAAAAAAGAAGGCGGTGGAAAATGAGTAGAAGGAGATGGAGAAGGATTAGAAGTAAAAGAAGGAGAAGGAATGAGGAAGGAGAAAGCAATGAAGAAGTTAAAGGAGAAGAAAATTGGAAGAAGAGGTTGATTGAATAAAGATAGAAAAATTTGATAGAAAAGAGTTAAAGTTGGAGGAGAACAGAGTGAGCTTTATAAAAAAGAAAATTTCAAAAAAAGAAAGAGTAGAAGACGACGACGTAGAAGAGAGACAAGAAGAAGAAGAATGACAAGGAGGAGGATGTAAAGGAGAAAAATTACAAGAAGAAGAATGACAAGAGAAAGAAGAAGAAGAAGATGAGGAGGAGTTGAAGGAGAGTCTAGAGTAAAAACAGTACATAAAAGCAAGTACTCAGCAAAATTCTCCAATTTACATATTATTAGCGAAACAGAATTTTTCCACTCGACATTTTTCATAAAGAAGGTCCTTCCCTTTTGAACTGTATAATTTTTACATACTGCTTTGATCATCATGTTTTTTTTTTTTAAGTAGGAGTTTTCTACATACTGTGTCCACTGTTCAAGCAAAGAAGACATTATGGCAAGATGGGAAAATGACTCATGTACAATCAATATTGTTTCTATAATGTCTTATAAATTTGTAGAACAGGATGTTCTCTACAATTGAAGATCGAATTCATAATTGTTAAACCAATATTGACCGAGGCGAGTTCATTTTCTGATCTTGCCAGAATGTCTTCTTCAAAAAAACTAAACAATATTTCAATATTTCATGAGATAAAATTCAGTTGAAGCTCTGTTTCCACAAATTATATTAATGTCATAAGTGGTTGAAAAATATTATTCACTAGCCGGCAGGCTCGCTTCGCTCGCCTTTTCCACCTGTGTAGTGGGCTCCGCCCCCAGGACCCCCACAGTATAGGAAGTGTAGATGTGTCAAACAGGCTCGCTTCGCTCGCCTGCAAAACCTCTGTCAGTGTAAGCTGAGACAAACAGGCTCGCTTAGCACGCCTGAGAATTTCGTTCAGGAGGGATTCGAAATTTATTGAACACAGCATTTCTAGACCTAATCTTGACCTGTTTAACAAATTTCAACATTTTCTGCCAATTTGTTCTCGAAAGATTCAAGAGAAACTCCGAAAATTCTGAAAAATGGTAGAACGCTAATATCGAGTGTAACCTTGGGAAGTGAATTGAACAATTGAATCAATATTTTCCGATCTTGAGTCATTTTCTCATCTTGCCAGTATGTCTTCTTTGCTTGGACAGACTTGCCTATAGTAAGAAGATGATCACATTTACACCAGAATGTTAATAACATTATTTGTTAATCCTATTTTATTAAGCGAGTAATCTCTGTATGTATGTATGTTTGTATGTATGTTTGTATGTATGTTTGTATGTATGTTTGTATGTATGTTTGTATGTATGTTTGTATGTATGTTTGTATGTATGTTTGTATGTAAGCTTGTAGATATGTTTGTATGTATGTTTGTATGTATGTTTGTATGTAAGCTTGTAGGTATGTTTGTATGTATGTTTGAATGTATGTTCGTATGTATGTTTATTTGTATGTTTGTGGAACCACGGATCTAGAAAACGGCTCTCTCGAAATTTGAAATGTTATATAACCGTGATGGAAAAATAAGATTGCACCAGGTCTCATGTCTGAGAAAATTCTCTGGCAGGATTGATAAAAGAATTGAATATTCCTAATTCAGGCATAATCCCAAGTACTGCGTATAATGGCTGTTATTGTTAGCTGACCAATTCTATCCAGCTGGAGTGAATGGAGTTACATTAAAGTCTATAACTCATGTTCATGCCAAAAAATTGCGAGAGGTGATCATATCAATTTTGATTTCTTTTTACAATAACATATTTCGCCTATGTAATTCAACAGTTCGGCCGCAGCTTCAGAGCATAGCTCGATACCAGATATTAACTTTTATATAATAGGATATATAATATGCAAGTCTATATAATAATGCATAATTCAAAAACGTTATTAAGATTCCGGTTTTAACGTGGTATTGGAGATTTCTTCCTCGACAGAGTAACTAGATAAAAAGTGTATAAAAAAATGGATGAATTACAAGAGAAAGTAAGCCACGAAAAAAAGGGGAAGAAGAAAAAGGATAAGAGAGAGTAAGGGTCAAATATTAAGCTGCAATCTATAATGAAATAGTGATAATCACCCCTCTAGGCAAATTCACAATATTGACTACACCCCCTAGGCCAATAACACATATCTATGGCTTCTATTTCTGGCTCAACAACAGCCAGTCCAAGCAAAGAAGACATTCAAGCAAGATTGAAAAATGACTCCAACTCGGTCAATATTGGATTACAAATTATACATTTGAACTCAATTTGTAGACGAAACTATGTTCTACAATTTGAGATGAAATTTATAATTGTTGAACTGAAATTGACCGAGCTGGAGGCATTCTCCCATCTTGCCAGAATGCCTTCTTCGCTTGGTCAGATGATAACTAGCCCAGTGGGAGTAGTCATGTGACAACAGGTGGTATTTGCATCTATGTTCAACACAGTCCATTACGCTGATTTGATCTGTTACATTGGAATGATTTCACAAGTAGGGCTTCCTAAGCCTGTTCTACAGGTCATGTTTTATTGGATAGTTGATTTGGTTATAGGAATCTCATTCCCATCTATACAGGGTGTTTCAGGAGGAATGTGCAATACTTCTCAGGCTGATTCCTTACACCAAGTAGACAAAAAAGTTCCATGGGACCAACCCCAAAAACGCTTTGTTACCGAGATAACAATGGCGGAAAATTTAGATTTTTCAAAACATATTTATTTTTATAATTTTTTAGAGGCTTCATTCAGGGTCTAAAATAATCAATTCTTATGTAAAATTAGCTGAGGAATTCAATGGAACCAGTTTCAAGTTCGTAACTTCAACGGTTATTGAGATAATTTGAAAAATATGCTAAAAACCGCCATTTTCAAACAATAAGGGTTATAACTAAATAAGGAATCATAAATTTGTATTTTATTAATGGAAGTTGAAGAGAGTCGGATTCTGAAGAAAAAGTTAGATGACGGCGATTGTGTAAATCTTACCCGAAGCTCAGAAATGGCGATCAAAAATCGCAAAATTGACAAAACATAGCACAAGTGATAAATTTGTGTATAATAGCGATTTTGCGATTCTCGATCGCTATTTCTCAGATTTGGGTAGGATTTACACGATCGCCGCCATTCAACTTTTTCTTCAGAATCCGACTCTCTTCAACTTCCATTAATGAAAAATACAAATTTATGATTCCTTATTTAGTTATAACCCTTCTACTTTTCCGATTTCTAGTTTATTTCAATAATTAGAGTTCAATATTTTTTTTTAATTAATTAAGCAATAATTATCAAAATAAACTAAAAATAAAAAAAGTAAAAAGTCACGCCTCCGGAGAATTAAATTCTTTTCCCAATGAGATAAAGAAGTGAAATTTTGTCTATAAATAGAGGATCTATCTGCTCTTAGGCTGGGGCCGCACTGTCGGTGGGTAGAGCCTGGAGGGTGGAGGGTAGATGGTAAATCTATGGAACATACACACCATCCACAGTAATACATCGTCTGAATGGTATGTGTTCAGCCGCCATCTTGAAATTCTTAAATATGGACAACATAACCTCAAAAAACAGTATGACGTCATACCATTCATACAATGTATTACTGTGGATGGTGTGTATGTTCCATAGATTTACCATCTACCCTCTACCCTCCACGCTCTACCCACCGACAGTGCAGCCTCAGCCTAAGAGCAGATAGATCCTCTATTTATAGACAAAATTTCAAGTTCCTTATCTCATTTGAAAGAGAATTTAATTCTCCAGAGGCGGTACTTTCTATTTTTCACTTTAATTTCATCTTGATAATTATTATATAATTAATTAACTGAAAAAATATTGAACTCTAATTATTGAAATAAACTGGAAATCAAAAAAGTAAAAAGTAACGCCCCTGTAGAATTGAATTGTCTTCCCAATGAGATGAAGAACGTGAAATTCTGTTCATAAATAGAGGCTCTATCTGCTCCAAGAGATTGATAAAAATTACATTGTTCTTATGGGGCTTGATTTTGTCGTTCGGCAGTATGCCGTCCACTACCGCCCACACTTATAGGTGGACCGTTGGATCTGTACTAAGAACGGTTTTCTTGAACTTCCAAAAGTTATGCTCAATAATAGCGTTTTGGAATTTTCTGCGTTTTTCTTAGATTTCTCCAGAACCGATTGACAGAGAATTTTCAAAGTTTGAACATACCCAGATCAGGTCAAAACAGTCTATGGACAAAATTCTATGGTTTTTTCGAGTTAAACATTCCGATTTACATATTATTATTCTACCTATAACCTGAGTTCTTGAATAATTTATCTTATTTTGTTCGAGAAAAGAGATCCTGAGATTGCCATAAGTTTTGGAGTATCAGATGAAGAGATCTCATGGAACCCTCAATTTTCTCAACTCGACTGATAATGGGGCTGATCGTTACTTTTAATCTATCCCCATTTACGGTTCTACCTCCTACTCCTACTCCTTCTTCTTCTTCTTTTTCTTCTCCTTCTTCTTATTCTTCTTCTTCTTCTTCTTCCTACTTCTTCTTCTTCTACTTCTTCTTCGTCTTCTTTGTCTTCTTCTTCTCCTTCTTCCTCTTCTTCATCTTCTTCTTCTTCTTCTTCTTCTTCTTCTTCTTCTTCTTCTTCTTCTTCTTCTTCTTCTTCTTCTTCTTCTTCTTCTTCTTCTTCTTCTTCTTCCTCATCATCTTTTTCTTCTTCTTCCTCTTCTTATCCCTCTTCCTCTTCTTCTTCTCCGTTCTTCTTCTTCTTCTTGTCCTTTTTCTTCTTGTCCTTTTCATTCTTTCTCTTTTTCTCCAACTTTTCTTCATTTATTGCCTATCCCGATCCTTCTCCTTCATTCTCCTTGTCCTTCTCTCTCTCCTCCTCCTCTTCATCCTCTTCATCTTCTTCTCCTTCTCTCTCTTCTACTTCTTCTTCTCATTCTTTTTTCCTCCATCTTCATGGACTTATCGTTACTTTTGATCTATTCCCATTCTCCTTCATTCTCCTTGTCCTCCTTCCTCTTCTCCTTCCTCTCCTCCTTCTGCTCCTCCTCTTCATATTCTTCTCCTTTTTTTCTCCTTCTTCTTCTTATTCTTCGTTTACCTCTCCCTCTTCCTCTTCTTCTTCTTCTTCTTCTTCTTCTTCTTCTTCTTCTTCTTCTTCCTCTTCTTCTTCTTCTTCTCCTCCCCCTTTTCCTCATTCTTATTCTTTTTCTTCATCTTTAAAGTTACAGGTTGAATTGGTAAATCGTTTTAATCCAAGAATGACCATTAGGGAGATTTTACAACTGTTTTCCTTCTGGTATAATCTGTCCAATCAAAGAAGGCCCTCTGGCAAGATGGTGGAATGACTCAAGCTCGGTCAATACTGGTTGAAAAATTATCAATTTGATCTCAAATTGAAGGAAACATTCTGATCTACAATTTGAGACCAAATCAATAATTTTTGAACCAATATTGTTCGAACTGGAGTCATTTTCCCAACTTGCCAGAGGGTCTTCTTTGCTTGGACTGACCCTACCTTCTCCCAAATTCTCTATCGAAGGATATTCAACAAGAGTTTGGAGAACTTGAATTCTTATCATTCCTTATATCTGAGTTCCACCAATGGAATAACAATCCTCAGGCTCTCAATGTCCTTTGGGAGATTGGTTTGTCGTTAGTGAAGACAGTCAGTCGTTTCCCATCTCTGGAGGAATAGTAATTGTTGCATTACACTCTGACTGATTAACTGCATGTTATTCAGAGGAGTTTTGCATCTCCACTTGGTTGTGAAGACTGGCTTATGGTTGAGAAGATCGACCACACGTAACCTCTATCCTGTTTGATGATTATTCGCCCTCTGTATGATCTGTCCGGGCGGGGAGGGCATTCTGGCGAGGTCGGTGTTGGTTTGGGGACTGTGACTTCTGTTTGAATATTTATGGCTTTTGGGCCGGTATTGGCCAGGCTGGGAACGTTTTCCCGTCTTGTCGAGGTGTCTTCTTTATACTACTATATTGTTGAGTGAATATGAAACTGGCAACCTAGGTCATTTATAGGGCTGTTGCGCCATTGACAAAGAAAAGGCTTTCAATCTCCAACTTAAAAGTTGAATATGATGCATATAAATTATGCCAAACTTTGTAATCGAGAGAGACCTAGCTATGTTTAGGGTGCTTGATATGGTAGACGATGGTGAAGATGAATTATTATTCAATGAGTGAAAAAATACACTGATTTGGATTCATTTCGTATGCATTATTATAATTCGGATCTATATACAGGGTGTTTCAGGAGGAATGTGCAATACTTCTCAGGCTGATTCCTTACACCAAGTAGACGAAAGAGTTTCATGGAACCAACCCCCAAAAACGCTTTGTTACTGAGATAACAATGGCGGAAAATTGAGATTTTTCAAAATATATTAATTTTTCTAATATTTTAGAGGCTTTAGTGAGGTTCTAAAATAGTCAATTCCTATGTAAAATTAGCTGAGGAATTCAATGAACCCAGTTCCAAGTTTGTAACTTCAACGGTTATCAAGATAATTGAAAAAATATGCTAAAAAACGCCATTTTTAACAATAAGAGTTATAACTGGATAAGGAATAATGAAATTTATTTTTTATTGATGGAAGTTGGAGAGAGTCGGATTCTGAAGAAAAACTTGAATTGCAGCGATTGTTTAAATGTTACCCAAATCTCAGAAATCGCAAAATCGCTACTAAATACAAATTTATCACTTGTTCTATGTTTTGTCGAATTGTGCGAGTTTTGATCGCTATTTCTGAAAATAGGGTAAGATTTACACGATCGCTGCCAGATGATTCTGAACGTTCCTTCAGAATCCGACTCTCTTCTAATTCCATTGATAAAAAATACAAATTTCCGATTCCTTGTCCAGTTATTGCCCTTATTGTTGAAAAAAGGCGTTTTTGAAGCATATTTTTTCAATTATCTTGATAATCGTTAAAGTTAATTTTACTAAGGAATTGACTATTTTTTTCAGAACCTGAGTGAAGCTTCTAAAAATTTAGAAAAATAAATATTGTTTGAAAAATCTCAATTTCCCGCCATTGTTATCTCAGTAACAAAGCGTTTTTGGGGGCTGGTCCCATGGAACTTTTTTGTCTACTTGGTGTGAGGAATCAGCCTAAGAAGTATTGAAGGAAGTACATTCCTTCTGTAACACCCTGTATATTAAACATTGGATAAATATCTTTTTTTTTTCTTGAAGATCTCATATGAGAAGATTTCTTGATAGATTGGCTCTTGATCGTGATATGAGATCAATTTACTAATAGCTAATTTCAAACATCAATTATTGTCTCTTCTAATTTCAAAAAAATCCTCTAGGCATAGCTAAATAGCAACTTCAATTGGAAACATCAGCTGTTGGACTGGGCCCTCGCATGGGGTGTGCGGAGTGGGCGCCAAGGCCAAAAGGGCGCCGCGGCGGCTGATGCAAAACAGGAATTTAAAGAATTTTAATTGGGTTATTAGAATTTTTTTTTCACTATTTTATAAAAACTAGCCGGCAGGCTCCGCCCCCTGGACCCCCGACAGTATCAGCAGTGTCAGTGAGTCTAACAGGCTCGCTTCGCTCGCCTGTATAACCTCTGTCAGTGTCAGCTGAGACAAACAGGCTCGCTTCGCTCGCCTGCAAATTCCGTTCAGAAGAAATTCAAAACTTATTGCACAACATTTCTAGACCTAATCTGAACCTGTTCATCAAATTTCGACATTTTTTACCAATCTATTCGAGAAAAATCCCGAAAAATAGTAAAACGCTAATATTGAGAGTAACCTTGGGAACTATATCGGACAGAGTTTGAAACTTGATTCAATATCTTCCAAATTAATCCATCTTTAATCTCGCTGAACCATTGAATTTACAGTGAGGATTGGTCGTATCAAGGCGGAAGATATGCAACCCGCAACACATCTACAATTTTGAAAACCTGATTACTGGCGTAATCTTGAACGGATTGGAAAAATATTTTAACACAAAATTTCTAGACCTCATTTGAACCTGCCCACCAAATATCAACATTTTCTACCGATTGGTTCTCGAAAAAATGAGGAAAACGCCAAAAAACTCTAGGAAAACTAAAATATTAGGCGTATCCTTGAAAAGATTTAAAAATCCGTTCTTAGCGCGCGTCTAAACGTCCAACTGAACAATGAACATGCCTGCCAAATTTTAACGCATTCGGTTCAGTGGATTCTTAGTTCTGGTGATGAATGAATGAATGAATAAAATAGTCAGTCAGTCAGTGCCATTTCGCTTTTATAGATATAGATAGATGTTGGATTGCATTCGTCTGGTAATAAGTGGGGGGGGGGGGGTGCCTGCAAAAATCTCGCACAGGGCGCCAAAAAACCATGCGAGAGCCCTGGTATGTGATATGCGGTTACTTTACTAACTCAGCTGATTTAAAACATCACTTGTTCCTTCTTAATTCAATAAAATCCTCTAGGCATAGCTAAATAACGACTCGAGTTGACAACATCAGCTGTTGGAGCGCACAAGGAGCAGACAAAACTGTGAAACTTTTGGACGTTTGTTAGGTATTAATACAACTTGATTTATTTTTTTTGTGTTTCATGTTCTTCCTTTTATCCTTCTTCTGCTTCTCCTTCTCCTCCCTATTCAACTCCTACTTTTTCTCCACCTTTCTATTCTTCTCCTTCTCCTTCTTCTCCCACTTCTTCTTCTCTTCCCACTACTCTTCTCATTCTATTGCATAAACATCGGTTAACGTATACACTTTTCAAGATGCCCTTCACTCAACTCATCTGGAATAATGCAAATACATCACTCGAACCACTCTCAATACCCCTAGATAGAATCTCAAACCAGATTAATATAGCTCAACCATTCCCAATATTCCATTATTGTAAGCCTCTTACAATGATAGAGTCTGTCTAAGCGAAGAAGACATTCTGGCAAGATGATAAAATGACTCCAGCTTGTTCAATTTCAATGCAAAAATAAAAATCTGGTCTGGAAATGAGTGTCATGATCTAGGCCTACAATTCGAGATGAGATCGATGATTTTTGAACAAATATTGACCGAGCTGGAGTCATTTTCCCGGCTTGCCAGGATGTCTTCTTGGACAGACTATGCATGGCTCACTGCTCATTTGTGTGCTGGCTATAGTGGTATATGTAGTGGGTTGGGATGAGATTTATAGATACAGCACATATTGGAAATAACAAGTAGAGTCTGGTCAAACAAAGAAGAGATTCTAGCAATATGATCAAAAATAACTCCAATTTAGTCAATATTGGGTAAAAATTTATCAATATGATTCTAAATTGTAGGGAAGGATGGTTTATGTAATTAAAAACCAAATTAAAAATTATTGAATCATCAATGATCGACTGATGGTGTCATTTTTTCATCTTCCCAGAATGTCTTCTTTTCTCGAAAATACTTCAGTGATGGTGCAGTAAGTTTATATGAAATTCTAGGGCCCGGTATTACACGATAATAGTTCCAAGATCATATCTGATCATATGGAAAGAGATGAAAATACGAAATCATATTTTTGTCTCTTCCCATATGATCAACTATGATCATAGAAATATTAGTGTAATACCTGCCTAAGGTACAGCATAATATTGGAAGTCAATAGGAAATAAGAGGAAGTAATAATAAATAAGATAACCGTTGAAGTTACAAACTTGGAACTGGTTTCATTGAATTCCTCAGCTAATTTTACATAGGAGTTCATTATTTTAGAACCTCACTGAAGCCTCTAAAAAATTAGGAAAATTAATATATTTTGAAAAATCTCAATTTTCCGCCATTATTAGCTCGGTAACAAAGCGTTTTTGGGGGTTGGTCCCATGGAACTTTTTTGTCTACTTGGTGTAGAGAATCTGCCTGAGAAGTATTGCACATTCCTCCAGAAACACTCTGTATGTAGATCCGAATTATGATAATGCATACGAAATGAATCCAAATCAGTGTATTATTTCACTCATTGAAACATCCTGTATTTATCATATCTCTATTCTGAATCTCTGATTTTATTCTGGAATTTAGCGTGTGAGAATCCCAAGGCTACTTAATCTACCAGGTGGGATATTTCTCTTGAAATTATGGTTCACGTATCTGACGTCAATAATTCTCTACAGTATCGCACTCTAGCGTCCAAAATAAAAAGCATAGCTGATTAAAATATAAACAAAACCTATTTTCGTTAGTGTTGGAGAATATCATTGTTGTAATGGATTCTGATGAGTTAAGAACATCACAATTAACAAGGAAACAATATTTTTAAGTTGTTCTAGTCGTTTTGTAGTGAAATATGATTATTTTTATAAACGTAATTGCATAGTTTGAACCTATCAGAGCTTACTTTTTTCTCAACAAGAGCGCTAGTATCTCGAATCTTTGGTTCCTATTTATGACAACAATAGCATTATATTCTTCTAATATCACAACATTATTCATCATTATCCGACTGTAATAACACTCAATAATTTAATTCATCATTTTCACAATTATTTTGATTAATTAAGCTTTTTACGTGGTATTTTTTTATTTTTCAATTCTCTGTGGAACAGCTGGAAAATTGGATTCCTAGATACATGTCGAATCTTAAATATAGGTATAGAGCATAATGTGGAGAATAAATCTCGGCAGGAATATAAAAAGTCGGCATGAAATAATGTGACGTCATCCAGCAGGGAAAAAGTGGACTGCTGGGCTCTTATGGACACTGGCCCACCTGGTAGATTTACTAACCTTGTGTAAATCTTGCATTATTTAAAATTCTGCGTAGAATCTGCGTAGGACGCGGAGAAGGAGGAGGAGGAGGAGGAGGAGGAGGGAAAGAGGAGGAGGAGGAGGAGGAAGTCGAGGAGAATGAGGTTCAGTTGGATGAGTAGGAAGAGAAGGAGGAAGAGAAGAGGAGGAAGAGATGCATTAGGATAAAAGAAGGAAGAGGAGGAGAAGGGAAGGACGAGGAGGAGGAGGAGGAGGAGGAGGAGGATGTTTAATACAACACATCAGATAGTCGATAGGACCCAGTCATGTGTTAATACTGTTTCAGAGATGATTCAAATGGGTTCAAATGGAAAGATAAGCTGATGTGTTGTTAGAGAGGAGAAGGAGGAGGAGGAGGAGGAGGAGGAGAAGGAGGAGGAGGAGGAGGAGGAGGGGGAGAAGGAGGAGGAGGAGGAGGAGGAATCCTCCGCGAATCGGAAAAAATATTTCGACCAGGCATGGTTGAGAAAGCGTTTACAAATTTACATGTTAAATTATTTATAAGAGTTGAGCGAACGAGCTCAGCACCAATTATGCACCTCGTTAGAGGCTACGGGATAGGGTGGAACGGGAAGAAAAAGATGTAGAATAAGAAGAAGAATAACAAGAAAAAGTGGAAGAAAAAGTAAAAGAGATGAGTTAAAGTCAAGTGTGGTATACCTACGAATTAGGATTTCCAAGTAACAACGTTTTTCTTACGATTCTCCTTTAAGAGAGAAGATGAAGATGGGGGAGAAGAATAATAAGAAGAAGACAAAGATAAAGAAGAAGAATAGGAAGAAGAAGACAAAGAATACAAAGATGAAGAAGAAAAAGAAGATGGAGAAGAATAAGAAGAAGAAGAATAAGAAGAAGAATAATAATAATAAAAAGAAGAAGAAGAAGAAGAAGAAGAAGAAGAAGAAGAAGAAAAAGAAGAGGAGGAGGAGGAAGAAGAAGAAGAAGGAGGAGAAGAAAATGGAGGAGAAGAAGAGTAATATGATTTATAATTATTATTTATTCATTTATTTATTTATTCATCCATTGGCAGCCCTTGGTTGCCACTAACCAAAACGATTTCCATTTATATATATATATATATATAGTCCAAAATTGAAGATTATAAGTTCAAATTTCTTTTCCATGTTTCTCACTCAGAGAAATGATCTAAAAGTGATTATACCTAATTGAAAAATTTTGAATTCTGAAGGGTTGATCCGAAAAACATAGAATAGTTCCAAACTTTTATTAAAATAGAAAAATAAATAAAAAAATCTAGAGCCGAAAATTATCACATACCAACATTTACTGTAACTAGAGTAACTTTTATGTTATTATTCCACATTGATAGATTGATTGAATCTGAATCTGAATTCAGAATATTAGTTTTATATGATTCTGATGAGGGAGCTAGATTGAAGAAATAATTCTCGATAGATGAGTCTAATTCGAGACGAAGTAGTCGTTAATGAAGTTTGTATATCAATATCAAGCAATAGAAGAACTCTGATATTATCACAAAGTTTCCTAACAAGAACAATAAAATAAAAGATATAATTCGATGAAGAATTATCGAAAAAGTATCTAATACAATAGAAAATCAGCCGCAAATTCTCGTGTATCAGAATAAAGTTATATGAAAGTTCTAGAACTCATAAGAGAAAGTGTTAAGTCTTTATTTCTTTCTTTCTTTCTTTCTTCACAATTGCGACTTGGTTTCCAAGTATTTTTAGCAAAGGATGAATGAGTGATGATGAATGATGATGATGAATGTTTAAGATGTAGGTTATATGTCTATCTACAATGTCCACTTTCACTTAAAATTATAATTTCTCACTTCCAAAAATATTTTATCACAGTCGTAAGAATGAGAGGAGATGACAGTTGAAAGAAGAAGATGGAGAAGGAGAAGGAGGAGGAGGAGGATTAGTAGTAGTAGGAGGAAGAGGAGAAGGAGGAGGTGAGAAAGAAGAAGAAGAAGGAGGAGAAGAAAGCAAAGTTGCAGAAAAAGTGGTGAGAAATTGATTCTACTTCAAATGTCGATAAGAACTTAATGGCTGAGTTGTTTGAGTGAGACATTTTTCCGAAACATTACACATTTTCTTTTTCACAATTCTTCTTCCTCCTCCTCAACCTCCTCCTCCTCCTCCTCCTCCTCCTCCTCCTCCTCCTCCTCCTCCTTTCGTCACACATCCTCCTTTATAATTCTTCTTTTTTCTCCTTCTTCTTTGGACATTCTAATTTTGTCTTCTTCATCTTTCGTTCTTTTTTCAATTTTTAAATTACTCAGAAATTCTTGTTTTGATCTCAAATCGCAGCTCTACAATTTGAAAATTCATGAACCAATATTGACCGATCTGGAGTCATTTCCTCATCTCTCCAGAATGTCTTCTTTAGTCGTGTAGTATTCTCTAGTTGATACTTCAGCTTTACAAGTGAAGTCCAAAGTTGTATTAGTCTGATCGAGGAAAGAAGACATTCTGGCAAGATTGGAAAACTACTCAAGCTCGGTCAATATTGATTCGAAGATGATAAAGATGGTCTAAAATTTTAAAGTAAATCTTGATCTACAACTCTAGACTAAGATTATAATTTTTGGTTGAATTTTTACCGTGCTGCAGTCATTTCCCATCTTGCCAGAATGTCTTCTTCGCTCAACCAGACTAAATGGTAAGGGTCAAAATTGTTGGAAAGTTTAGACCGCTGGTCTGCTCAGATTATAATACTTGTAAAGTATTATACTCAGGGGTACTTCTACCTTATCTATAGTTCTAGTTATTCCCTCTTACCTTCTTCTTATTCATCTCCTCTTCCTTCTTCTTCTCCTCCTCCTCCTTTCCCTTCTCCTACTTCTTGTCCTCCTTCTTCCCCTTCACCTTCTCATTATCTATGATCATCTCCTAATATTGTTATTATTCATAAAAGGAATTACCCCCATACTAAAATATTACTATATACATTTATACTTCTGAACATAGTGGAATTCACAGTATAGAATTATACATGATGAACCAGATGTCGAGTTTATTATTAATTGCATTCAATGACGCATGCAATTGATGAAACTTGCAACTTAGCACAACTAAGTATTCCGTTCATGAATAATGCATCATCCATGGGTGACTTCGTGAGGTCTACTGTTCACAGAAATTACAGTTATGTGGACGGAGTTGTGAAGGCTTTACAGCAGCCCAGCTAGAGCTGCCAAATGGAAAACTTACCTCAAGACAGCTGTTGAAAAACCGAATTATTGAAGATTATTTATGATTGGGGGAAAAATAAATTTTATCTAATGCATGTATTGTATAGAGGTTATGTAATGAAAGTTAGTGTGCATGGGAAAAATAGGAAGGAAGGGTGAAGAAAAGAGAGAAGGAGGAGTCTGTGAAGGAGGGATGGAAAGGTGACAAGGAGGAGGATGAAAAGGAGGAGGAGGAGGAGGAGGAGGAGAAGGGAGGAGAAGGAGGAGGAGGAGGAGGAGGAGGAGGAGGAGGTGAAGGAGGAGGAGGAGAAAATTCACCGGAGAAACTTTTGCCGCAGCATTGGTGATTGCTCGGTCAGTTTGAAACTAACGAGACAAAATGAAAAAAAGAAGAGAGAGGAGCAGAACAAGGAGAAGGAGAAGAAGAAGAAGTAGTAGAAGAAGAAGAAGAAGAAGAAGAAGAAGAAGAAGAAGAAGAAGAAGAAGAAGAAGAAGAAGAAGAAGAAGAAGAAGAAGAAGAAGAAGAAGAAGAAGAGAAGAAGAAGAAGAAGAAGAAGAAGAAGAGAAGAAGAAGAAGAAGAAGAAGAAGAAGAGGAAGAAGAAGAAGAAGAAGAAGAAGAAGAAGAAGAAGAAGAAGAAGAAGAAGAAGAAGAAGAAGAAGAAGAGAGAAGAAGAAGAGAAGAGAAGAAGAAGAAGAAGAAGAAGAAGAAGAAGAAGAAGAAGAAGAAGAAGAAGAAGAAGAAGAAGAAGAAGAAGAAGAAGAAGAAGAAGAAGAAGAAGAAGAAGAAGAAGAAGAAGAAGAAGAAGAAGAAGAGAAGAAGGAGAAGAAGAAGAAGAAGAAGAAGAAGAAGAAGAAGAAGAAGAAGAAGAAGAAGAAGAAGAAGAAGAAGAAGAAGAAGAAGAAGAAGAAGAAGAAGAAGAAGAAGAAGAAGAAGAAGAAGAAAAGGAGGATAACATGAGAGTTAAGGAGAAGAAGGAGGATGAGGAGGAGGTGGAGGTCGTGAAGATCATTAGTAGATAGTAAGTTTGAAAAGAACAGAAATCCACCCAAAAAAATTGGAAAACTTTCAGAAATAGAACTATTACTAGAGACAAGAAGAAAATAATAAGATTGGGGAGAAAACAAGAAAAGTGATAGAGAAGAGAAAGTTAAGAGAGAGAGAATGATCACGGAGAAGAGAATAAGTAGGAGAAAAGAAGGGGAAGGAGAAGAAGAAGTTCATGTGAAAAACTCAAGAGTCAACTGAGATAGGCATGGAAATAAGTCGTACAGTGGAATAGGCATACAATAATTCGTAAGTATATGAGGAAGAGACGAAGAGAGAATATAATGTGAGAAGAACAAGGAGAAGGGAGAGGAGAATAAGATAGAAGAGAATGAAAGGATAATGGTTTGAAGGAGGGGAAAGAACTTGACAATTGGGAAAATTGTCTGGGATAGATAAATATCTGTATGGTTGGGGCAAAAAATGAGGAGGAGGGAGGAGTAAAAGAAGGAGGAGAAGGATGATGAGGGAGAGAGGAGAAGGAGGGGAGGGAGAGAGGAGAAGGAGGAGATGGAGGAGAGGAGAGAGAAGGAGGAAATGAGTGGGGGATGTTGCGAGAGGCTTGAAATGAAATTCATTAAGAAATGTGCATAAAAGAAGAAGAAGAAGAAGAAAAGAAAAGAAGAAGAGAGAAAAGAAGATGATGGAGAAGAAGAAAAAGAAGGAGATGGAGGAGGGGAGAAGGAGGAGGAGGAGGAGGAGGAGGTGGTAAAGAAGAAGAAGAAGAAGGAAAGAAGGAAAGGAAGAGGGAGAAGGAAAAGAAGAAGAGACAGAAGAGAAGAAGAGAAGAAGAAGAAGGAGGAGGAGAGGAGAAGAAGAAACAGGAGAAAGAAAGAAGGAGGAGGAGGAGGAGGAGGAGGAGAATGAGGAGAAGGAGGAGGAGAATGAGGAGAAGGGAGGAGGAGGAGGAGGTGAAGGGAATGGGGAGAGGGGAGGAGGAGGAGCAGGATGAGGAGGAGGAGGAGGAGGAGGATGAGGAGAAGAGGAGGAGGAAGGAGGTGATTAGAGGAGGGAAGTGATGTGGGAGAGGTTGAAGGAGAAGAATGAGGAGATGGATAAAGATTGTGAGAAAGTGTAGAAAGGAATTGAGTAGGAGGAGAATGAGTGAAATAATCATGATATGTTGGAGAAGGGGAAGGGATTCCAGGAGAAGGAGGAAGAGAGAGAAGGAGAAGAAGGATGAGGTGGAAATTGAGTAGGTGAAGAATGTGTAGAATAATGGTGATGTGGTAGAAAAGGATGAAGATGATGAGGAGGAGGAAAAAGCAGCAAGAGGAGGAGAAGGAGGAGGAGGTAGAAGGAGGAGGATGAGAAGGAGGAGGATGAGGAGGAGGAGTAGAAGGAGGAGGATGAGGAGGAGTAGAGAAGGAGAATGAGGATAGAAGGATGGAGATAATGAGGAGAAGGGAGAGGAAGAAGCTGCAAAGAAGGAGGAGGTGGTGGAGTAGAAGTTACTATTAGGAGGATGGAAAAAGAGGAGGAGAGGAGGTGAAGGAGGGGAGGAGGAGGAATTAGGAGGAGTTTGTGATTAGGGCAATGGAATTCATTTCGTACGTGATGGGAGTTTTGAGTTGGTTTAGGAGCCAAAGGAGATTATCATTAAAGGTGGAAACAAAAAGAGAAAACTGCCACAGAATGAGGACAAGGAAAATTAGAAGGAGGAGGGAGGAGAAGGAGGAGAAGGAGGAGAAGGAGGAGAAGGAGGAGAAGGAGGAGAAAGAGGAGAGGGAGAAGAAGGGTGAGGAGGAGGAGGAGGGACAGATGGAGGAGAAAGAGAAGTTGGAGAAGTAGGAAAAAGAGGTGAAGGAGGAGAAGGATGAGAAGGGTGAGGAGGAGGAGGAGGAGGAGAAACATAAGGAGGAACAGGAGGATAGATGAAAAATTCTCATCCTCTAGGATTTCTATCAATTGGAGATGAATGTTTTCAATTTCATACCCAGTTTGAAAAATCTTGGAAATTTGGTCTCAAATTAAATGAAACATTCTGATCTACAATTTGAGACCAAATCAATAATTTTTGAACCTATGTTGATTGAGCTGGAATCATTCTCCCATTTTTTCAGAGGGTCTTCTCTGCTTGGACGGACTAAAGTAATGCTGGTCAGTTACAATTTTTCACACATTTTTTCGCAGACATTGAAATCTTTTGGAAGGTACAAAGGAGAGAAGAAACCGCCTTTTTTATTGTTGCCAACTCAACTTACAGGTCACTGGATGGTGATCCATTAATTTTATCACGGAATTTTCCAACATTTTATACTGGAAAACTGCGGAAAATGTAAAAAAAAACTGCGGAAAAATCTCCAAAATGGAACTTTTGTTTTGATTTATCCTACCCTAGAGATTAGCAACTCTAACATGGTATAGACTGACCAAGCAAAGAAGATATTCTGACAAGATGGGAAAATTACTCCAGCTCGGTCAATATCAGTTCAAAAATTATGAATTCAGTCTCAAATTGTAGGACAGGATGTTTTCTACAACTTGATTACAAATTTATCATTTTTGAAGAAATATTGACCGATCCGGAGTCATTTTCCCATCTTGCCAGAATGTTTTCTCTGCTTTGACAGACTACAGCATTGCTTCAAAAGTGCTTCTACAGAAATTTTGATTGAGTATTTCAAGCATTAATAATGAGATTAATTTTTTTTCATCTTCACAATTTTTTTGCGTTTCTAGTTCTTTCGAGCTCTGCGTTATTCAAGCTCTGTATTCCACGTCGAAAAGTTATATAAATTTGAATTTATATTATTTCAATTTATATTTAAAGTTAATAAAAGTTATGGAGTTTCGTTCGTATCTTGTACGTGATGTAACCGTGATCTAACAGCTGATGTGAAGCATCTATTGTCTCTTTTGATTTGAAAAACATCATCTAGGCATAGATTATGACAACTATAATTGACAACATCAGCTGTTGGAGAGCACAATGAGCAGATGAAACCGCCTAAATTTTTGGGGAAAGCTATTCTATAGGTTTCTTATCGACATATACAGGGTGTTTCAGGGGTAATGTGCAATACTTCTCAGGCTGATTCCTCACACCAAGTAGACAAAAATGTTCCATGGGACCAACCCACAAAAACGCTTTGTTACCGAGATAACAATGGCGGAAAATTGAGATTTTTTAAAATAATTTAATTTTTGTAATCTTTTAGAGGTGAGGTTCCAAAATGATCAATTCCTATGTAAAATTAGCTGAGGAATTCAATGAAACCAGTTCCATGTTTGTAACTTCAACGGTTATTTAGATAATTGGAAAAATATGCTAGAAAACGCCATTTTTCAACAATAAGGGTTATAACTGGATAATAAAATTGTATTTTTTATTCGTGGAAGTTGAAGAGAGTCGGATCCTGAAGGAAAAGTTGAATGGCGTCGAATGTGTAAATATTACCCAAGTCTCAGAAATGGCGATCGGAAATCGCAAATTGACAAAACAAGTGATGAATTTGTGTTTAGTAGCGATTTTGCGATTTTTGATCGCTATTTCTGAGATTTGGGTAGATTTACACGATCGCCGCCATCTAACTTTTTCACCACTTAAGCTTCTAAAAGATTACAAAAATTCAAATATATTGAAAAACCTCAATTTTTCGCCATTGTTATCTCAGTAAGAAAGCGTTTTTGGGGTCGGTCCCATGGAACTTTTATGTCTACTTGGTGTAAGGAATCAGCCTGAGAAGTATTGCACATTCCTCCTGAAACACCCTGTATAATTGAGAATGGATTCATCTCTATTGGAATATTGAGAAAAATAGTTCATCAATCAAGGATCTCATGATTGATAATAATTATTATAATAATTGTTTTATAAAATTTATTGCAATATCATAATATAGAGAGTATGGAAAAATAATATACTTTGTCCTATGCTCTTTCTATGCTATATGATCCTAAAATTCATAGCCTTTCAAATCTTGAATTCTTCGTACGTGGAGTTTAATTCTTATCTATATCTATATATGAAAGCGAAATGGCACTGATTCATTCATTCATTCATTCATTCATACATACATCACCGGAACTGAAAATCCACAGAACCGAATGCGTTCAAATTTGGCAGGCATGTTCAGTTGGACGTTTAGACGCGCGCTAAGAACGGATTTTGAAAACATTTCAAGAATACGCCAAATATTTTAGTTTTTCTAGAGTTTTTCGGCGTTTTCCTAATTTTTTCGAGAACCAATCAGTAGAAAATGTTGATATTTGATAGGCAGGTTCGGATAAAGTCTAGAAATGTTGTGTTGAAATACTTTTGCAATCCGTTTAAGATTACACCAGTAATAAGGTTTTCAAAATTGTAGATGTGTTGTGGGTTGCATATCTTCCGCCTTGATACGACCAATCCTTACTGTAAATTCAATGGTTCAGCGAGATTATAGATGAACTAATTTGGAAGATATTCAATCAAGTTTCAAACTAAGTCCGATATACTTCCCAAGGTTACGCTTAATATTAGCGTTTTACCATTTTTTTGAATTTTTGAAGTTCTTCTTAAATTTTTCTAGAACAAATTGGCAGAAAATGTTGAAATTAGGAAAAAAAGGTCCAGATAAGATGTAAAAATGCTGTGCTCAACAAATTTCAAATCTCTACTCAACGGAATTTGCAGGCGAGCAAAGCAAGCCTGTTCGTCTCAGCTGAAACTGACAGAGGCTTTGCAGGCGAGCGAAGCGAGCATGTTTGACTCACACTGCCTATACTGTCGCGTGTCAAGGGGGCGGAGCCCCCTGGCTATGCGGAGAAGGCAAGCGAAGCGAGCCTGTCAGCTAGTATTTCATATTTGTGATCATCTATCTACTTTCATCTTCTCCTTTTCCTTCTTCTTCATTTTCTCTTACTTCTTATCGTTTCATCCTTCACCTGAAATCGTTTCCAATTCAAAAATCGGTCAATATTACTCTCTCAAAAGAACACCCACTAACCTTCCTCGTGACATTTTTCAAATCCTTTCTCTTCTCTCCCTGTCCTTCTTCCTAATCTTGTTTTTCATATCCTCTTTCTTATTCTTTCTCTTCTCCTTTTTTCTCTCTCCAGCCCACTTCTCAACAACTTAACCTCGACATTTGAAGCCGACTGCAATTAAATGCTTTAACTAAGCGAAAAACGTATTTCGTTACGCCTCCCTTATTCGGTCAAATTGCTTTTCCCCCTACTTCCTTCTCCTCCACCTTCTTCTTCTTCTTCATCTTCTTCTCCTTCTTCTACTTCTTACTTCTTACTTCTACTACTACTTCTTCTTCTTCTTCTTCTTCTTCTTCTTCTTCTTCTTCTTCTTCTTCTTCTTCTTCTTCTTCTTCTTCTTCTTCTTCTTCTTCTTCTTCTTCTTCTTCTTCTTCTTCTTCTTCTTCTTCTTCTTCTTCTTCTTCTTCTTCTTCTTCTTCTTCTTCTTCTTCTTCTACAATTTTGTATTGAAATAGCACTATGAGTTCTCAAAGTTTCCAATTATCACTTTCGGTAAATAGAGTGAAAAACCTCTGGCTGAAACAGAAATTCGGACTTATAACTTTAAATGTTGGACTATAGTCCTACAGAGTGTATCAGGAGGAATGTGCAATACTTCTCAGGCTGATTCCTTACACCAAGTAGACAAAAAAGTTCCATGGGACCAACCCCCAAAAACGCTTTGTTACCGAGATAACAATGGCGGAGAATTGAGATTTTTCAAAATATATTTATTTTTCTAATTCTTTAGAGGCTTTAGTAAGGTTCTAAATTAATCAATTCCTATATAAAATTTCGAGTTTGTAGCTTCAACGGTTATTGAGATAATTGGAGAAATATGCTAAAAACGCCTTAGCCTAATTGTGTTAAACGGCAAATATAGCCCAATAGTATTTGAAATATAAACATGTTGGGAATTGAAAATGCACAAACATGTTCCGGGACATTCAACACATTATCAATGTTGATAAAATGATAATAAATATTATCATTATTATTATTATCATTATTAATTATTATCATTATTGATAATGGGCTGAATGTCCGGAACATGTTTGTGCATTTTCAATTTTCAACATGTTTATTTCTTAATTACTATTAGGCTATATTTGTCAAATTCAAAAGCATCCGGTTCATAACACTATAAAATAGTTTTTAGTTCTGCTGATGAATGAATAAATGAATGAATGAATGAATGAATGAATGAATGAATGAATGAATGAATGAATGAATGAGTGAGAAATCTTCTTCTGAGAATGAATGAGTACGATTTCGCTTCTATAGGCTACAATATCGTATCATATTGAAAAAGACTATAATATAATATTAATGGTATTTTTCTTTTTTTCTTACAGGTAAGATTCGAATTTGATAATGCTGGGAATTATGGTAAGTAGGAAAAAGATAGATTGATTCTGCATAATCTATCTTCCAGTTTTTTCACTCATTCTCGTCCTTTCCTTTCTTCATCTGCTCTTCCTCCACCTCCTCCTCCTCCGCCTCCTCTTCCTCCTCCTTCTCCTCCTTCTCCTCCTTCTCCTCCTTCTCCTCCTTCTCCTCTCTCCTCCTCCTCCTCCTCTCCTCCTCCCTTCTCCTCCTTCTCCTCCCTTCTCCTCCTTCTCCTCCTTCTCCTCCTTCTCCTCTCTCTCTCCTCTCCCCTCTCTCCTCTCCTCCTTCTCCCTTCCTCCTTCTCCTCTCCTCCTTCTCCTCCTCCCCTCCTCTCTCTCCTCCTCCTCTCTCCTCCTTCTCCTCCTTCTCCTCCTTCTCCTCCTTCTCCTCCTTCTCCCTCTCTCCTCTCCTCCTTCTCCTCCTCTCTCCTCTCCTCCTCCTCTCTCCTTCCTCTCTCCTCCTTCTCCTTTCTCTTCTCCTCTCTCCTCCTTCTCTCCTCCTTCTCCTCCTTCTCCTCCTTCTCCTCCTTCTCCTCCTTCTCCTCCTTCTCCTCCTTCTCCTCCTTCTCCTCCTCTCCTCCTCCTCCTCTCTTCCTCCCCTCTCTCCTCCTCTCCTCACTTCTTCCTCCCTTCCTCCTCACCCTCCTCTTCCTCCTCCTCACCCTCCTCTTCCTTCTCCTCCTCCTCACTCCTTTCAACCTCTCATCATCATTCTGTGTTTCTGATCTGATCTAATGTTTCAAATCTGGAAAATATTAAAATCTAATAACCAATGACAAAATGATCAATCTCAATGATCTTGATTGATGACATTTGGATATTGTGCATGAGGTTCAGAGGTGGGAGGTTATTGACTGATTATTTCCTGGTTTCAAAATTTTGTGAAAGAGTAGCCCCTGGAACACAACAGGTGTTACTAATTATATCTCTTCCTTCTCTTGCCCTTTTTTCTACTCCTCCTCCTTCTCCTTCTTCTTCTTCTTCTTCTTCTTCTTCTCCTTCTCTCCTTCTCCTACTCCTCCTCTCCACTTCCTTCTCCACTTCCTTCTCCTCCTCCTTTCCTCCTCCTCTCTCTTCCCTCCCTCCTCCTCCTGCTTTTTATTCACCTCCTCCTCCTTCTCATCCACCTCCACTTCCTTCTCCTTCTCCTCATCCTCCTCCTCTCCTCCTCCTCCTCCATCTCATTCTCCTCCTCCTCCTCCTCCTCCTCCTCCCTCCTCCATCTCATTCTTCTCCTTCTCCTCCTCCTCCTCCTCCTCCATCTCATTCTCCTCCTCCTCCTCCTCCTCCCTCCTGCTCCTCCCCTCCTCCCCTCCCCTCCCCTCTACTTCCCTTCTCCTCCTCCTCCTCCTCCTTCTCCTCCTCCTCCTCTTCCTCCTCCTCCTTCAATTCCTCGTACTCGATAAATCTCGTCCCATGATTAATGATCTTTAGGTAAACCCTTTGTCCCACTGAAAATGTGTCAGACTTTGTCGTCAGCCTGGGACTATGAGGTTTGTCGGTGGACCACTGTGTTGTGGTCTTGTAATTCAATGTATTAATCATCAACAATAACAGTAAGGCTACATAGTGATTCTGGTTTTTGAATAAACACGGTAATATTGTTAAGTTGTACAATTCATGATAAATGGATATTAATCATATTGAATAATTGGTTCACTAGTTATTGGTTTCGTAAATAATTGATTTATTCAGTGTAATAATTATAAATTAGGAAGCTTTTAAATATAGTTCATTCAATTAAAGTAGATCATCTGGCAAGAAGGGAGAATGACTCCAGCTCGCTCAATATTTGTTCATGAATTATAAATGTGATCCTGATAATCGATCAAATTGTTCCTCACAATTTGCGGTTGAATTTGTAATGTTTGAACCAGAATTGACCAAGCTCGAGTCATTTTCTCATCTTGCCCGAGGATCTTCGCTTTGACAGACTATAAACGATATTTTTATATTCGATGTAAATTTTAAATTGTTTTCCAACTATCCCCTCTCCTATTCCTTTATTCTCCTACGTTTGGTTATTCTGTCCACAATGTTTGACCCAAATTGCAAATTTCAAAGTGCATTTTCTGAATAGGCTTAGCTTTCTGATAGAATGCATGCATAGTACTTTAAATGCAGAATGCAATATGCCTAGTCTACATGCAGAGAATTCAAATCAACCTCACTTGCAATATTCCTCTTTTTCTTCTTCTTCTTTTTCTTTTTCTTCTTCTTCTTCTTTTCTTCTTCTCCTTCTTCTTCTTCTTCTTCTTTCTTTCTTCTTCTTCTTCTTCTTCTTCTTTCTTCTTCTTCTTCTTCTTCTTCTTCTTCTTCTTTTCTTCTTTCTTCTTCCTTCTCTCTTCTTCTTCCTTTCTTCTTCTTCTTCTTCTTTTCTTCTTCTTCTTCTTCTTCTCTTCTTTTTTCTTCTTCTCCTTCTTTTTCTCTTCCTTTTCATCTTCTTCCTCTTTTTATTTCTCGTCAGCCATTGTTCAACAAGTTGCAAGTTATTATACAATTATAAATTATACTAGCTGGCGATTATACTACTCCTCTCTCACTCCTCCTCCTTCTTCTCCTCCTCCTCTCCTCTTCTTCTCTTCTTCTCCTCCTCCTCCTCCTCCTTCTCTCCTCCTCCCCCTTCTACTCCTCTTCATCTTCTTCTTCCTCTTCTCTTCTCCTTTTTCTTTCTACTTCTCTTCTTCTTTCCTTCATCATCATATTGTTCTTCTTTTTCCTCTCCTCCTTTTTCTTTCTTCTCTTTCATCTTCTTCTCTCACTTTTTATGACTTAGAAGGAGAATAAGAAGAAGAAGAAGAAGAAGAAGAAGAAGAAGAAGAAGAAGAAGAAGAAGAAGAAGAAGAAGAAGAAGAAGAAGGAAGAAGAAGAGAAGAAGAAGAAGAAGAAGAAGAAGAAGAAGAAGAAGAAGAAGAAGAGAAAGAAGAAGAAGAAGAAGAAGAAGAAGAAGAAGAAGAAGAAGAAGAAGAAGAGAAGAGAAGAAGAAGAAGAAGAAGAAGAAGAAGAAGAAGAAGAAGAAGAAGAAGAAGAAGAAGAAGAAGAAGAAGAAGAAGAAGAAGAGAGTAAGCAAAGAATATGCAGAAGAATACAGAAAGGGAAAAGTTAGATTAGGCAGCAAGGAAGTAGCAAGTGAAAGGAGAACAAGGAATGAATAATCAGAGAAGAATGAGAAGACGAAAACAAAGAAGAATTACAATGAAAGGAGAAGTGCAGAAGAAGGATGGAAGTAATAAAACAGAAATCGTAATGGATAGACCAAGGAAATCCGTAGAGTTGATCACCCGGTTCGAGAGTATTTAAGACAACAGCCGGTAACCAAAAACACACATAAACATATCAAACGCCTTTGTCAAGTCAAGAAACAGGACGGAGCTTTGTTTTGGAGTTCCACAAGGATCTCTACTCTCACCTCCAAACTTCCTCCTACTAGCCGTTCGAATTCATCTTATATATCTTATCCTCCTTCCTCTCCTTTCTCTTATTCCTTTCTCATAATTGCTCTCCACCTTCTCCTTTGCGCTCACTCTCTTTGGTCCTCTTTTCTTCAATTTACTGGAGAGGAATATTCTACGTTTGGTGTTATACAAGGATCTCTGCTCTCACTTCTCAAGTTATTTCCACTAGAAGTTAAAAGTCGTCACACCTTTACATTATTCTTCTTCTTCATTCTTTTTCCTCCTTCTCCTCCTTCTCTTCCTCCTCCTACTCCTCCTTCATCTCTCTCTCTTCTCCTTCTTCCTCTTCTCCGCCTTCTTCCTCTTTTTCTTCTTCTCCTCCTTCTCCTCCTTCTCCCCTTCTCCTTCTACTCCTCCTCTCCTCCTTCTTCTCTTCCTTCTTCTTCTCTCTTCTTTCTCCTCCTTTTCCTCTTCTCCTCCTTCTCCTCCTTGTCCTCCTTCTACTCCTTCTTCTCCCCATCCTTCCTCTCCTTCTCATCCTTCTCCTCCTTCTCCTCCTCCTCCTCCTTCTCCTCCTCCTTCCTCTTCTACTTCTTCTTCTATTCATCAACCTTTTTCCCCCTCATCTTTTTTCCTCTGCTCCTTTCTACCCTTCCTTCTTCTCCTCCCTTCTTCACACCTTCTATCATTTATTCCGTTTCCTCAAACAGTTAAGAGGTGGGCACGAAGAAAGTCAACAGATATTTCACCTAAGTACTTTGTCACGTTATAGAATCTTCCTTTCCAATTATTCTCTTCATTCTTTCTCCTCCTTCTCCTTCTTCTTCTCTTCTTTTTCACCTTCTTCTTCTCCTTATTCTTCTTCTTCCTCCCCTCTTCCTTATTCCTTCTCCTTCTTCTTGTCCTTATTCCTCCATCTATCCTCACTACTCCTTCTTTTCTCTTTCTTCTTCTCCTCTTTCTTGGTCATACAGTTCAGAATCTCTTCCTTGACAATTTCTGTCCGGTCTCTTTTCAATCTATTACTGCCTTTCGCGCGCGTTTTCCGTTTTCTCGAAACGTTCGCGCGCGAAAACGTTTCCGTTCCGGTTAGAGATAGTCTCCTTTCTGTAACTTGCTTTACTTCTTCTTCTCACTTTTCACCTCTTCAACATCATCTTCTTTTTATCTTCTTGTTCACTTCTTCTTCTACTACTTCCTCTTTCTCATCTTCTTCTCCTTCTCCTCTCCTTCACTCATTTATTTTCCTACTGAAAAAGGAAAGAGAAACGATGCTGAGAGGATGAGGGAATGATAGTTGAATTAGTTCAAGAAAAATAAAACTAAAAAGGAGGATAAGAAGTAGGAGAAGAAGAAGAAGAAGAAAGAAAGAAGAAGAAGAAGAAGAAGAAGAAGAAGAAGAAGAAGAAGAAGAAGAAGAAGAAGAAGAGAAGAAGAAGAAGAAGAAGAAGAAGAAAGAAGAAGAAGAAGAAGAAGAAGAAGAAGAGAAGAAGAAGAAGAAGAAGAAGAAGAAGAAAGAAGAAGAAGAGAAGAAGAAGAAGAAGAAGAAGAAAGATGAAGAAGAAGAAGAAGAAGAAGAAGAAGAAGAAGAAGAAGAAGAAGAAGAAGAAGAAGAAGAAGAAGAAGAAGAAGAAGAAGAAGAAGAAGAAGAAGAAGAAGAAGAAGAAGAAGAAGAAGAAGAAGAAGAAGAAGAAGAAGAAGAAGAAGAAGAAGAAGAAGAAGAAGAAGAAGAAGAAGAAGAAGAAGAAGAAGAAGAAGAAGAAGAAGAAGAAGAAGAAGAAGAAGAAGAAGAAGAAGAAGAGAGAGAAGAAGAAGAAGAAGTAGAAGAAGTAGAGGAAGAAGAAGAAGAAAGCAAAGCGAGAGAATAGTGGAGTGATACATTGGATGAGGCGTTTCTCCTGTAGCGATAAATTTCGCTGGAAGCTCTCACTACTCTGAGTCTCAGGCTGAGATAAGATACAGGAGACAAGTCTCACTGTCTTACCGGTCTTACTTAGTACCGTGAAAGTGTCCGGAATAATAAGAAGTTGGGGCGGAGGAGAAGGAGGAGTAGGAGGAGGAGGAGGAGGAGGAGGAGGAGGAGGAGGAGGAGGAGGAGAGGAGGTGATGGGAGAAGGAGGAAGAGGAGTGTGAAAAGGAAAGTAGAGCAAAGGCTTTAATGAGTGTGAGAGCTTTTTTGGGTTGTTGATTTTCCTCCAGTCGGTCCAAGCAAAGAAGACATTCTGGCAAGATGTGAAAATGTCTCCAGCTTGGTCAATAATCGTTCACAATTCATAAGACTGGTCTCGAATTATAGGGAACACTCTGATCTACAATTTGAGACCAAATTGGTAATGTTTGAACCAATATTGAGCCGCGTATCAACAGTCTGAGGTATGTACCAGGTCTGCAATTTTCGTAACCACGTATCCTTGCTGCGAGCACACGAACAAATTGACAAGCGCCATCAAGTGAGAGACAAAGTAACTAAGCTCTGACAATGGATAATTTGGACTTTGGAGGTTAGTTTGTGCTCAATTAGTAAATAAAACTGAAAATAAAAACTAGTAAATAAAACGGGGTGGCTCGTTGGAGGAGTGATAAAGCGCCAGTCTGATAACCAGGTGGACCCTGGTTCAAATCCCAAGCGGGGAACAATTTTTGACCACAGCACAATCACATAAATACGGCCACCCCGTCTTTCGGAGGAGACGATAAGCCGTCGGTCCCGACTACCTCAAAGTATTCGTCATCTATCATCCATATCATTACCCACGCACAAGCCTATAAGCTCATATGGGCTTCACCCTCATAGCAAACAAAAATTTAAGTAATGATAATCATGTGTGACCTAGCTGGCTAAGGTCTGGTGTCAGAGTTTTCAGTACATTTTGGTACATGATAATTCTAACCATCTGCATTTTTCCAATCATCTGTCAAAATTTACTGCAGAAATCAATGCTCTTAATGAAGAGAATGGAAAAGTTGGGAAGAAAATTTAGAATTCTATATGAATTTCTTAGTACATTCGAAAAATGTTTATATTTTTCTTAAATAATATTTGAGAAATTAATACTGTTATTTTTTAAATAATATTATCCCGTCATGTGTCTAAATTTAATGACGAAGTTAATGCTCTTTATCAAGAGAAATAACAATATCGAAAGTTATTGTGTAAGAACAGTCAATAAAGAAGAATAGAATGAGTCGGAGGAGTAGTGGAAGAATAAGGAAAACAAGTCGTGAAAATAGAAAAGCCGTGGAAAATCCAGGGAAATGGAAAAGTGTCAGTTGAAGTGTTTTAGCGTAGTTCACAATAATTAAGTAGGTAGGCTACCAATGTTTTATCAGGTGACACTTTTGGACCTCTGACAGAATTCTAATGAGACTTCCTCCTCCTCCTCCTCCTACATCTCCTACTCCTTCACCACCTCCTCCTCCCCCTTCTCCTCCTCCTCCTCCTCCCCCACCTTCTCCTTATTCTTCTCCTCCTCTTCCATAACCTCCACTTCGTCTCATCCTATTTCAATTCAGTCTTCAACCTCAGCAATCTTGTCAGATGTACTTCCCTTCTAAAGTCCTTCACTTTCTTCTCATTCTTTTCCTCCTTCTTCTTCTTTTTCTTCTAATTGTCCTTGGTCTCCTCCTCCTTTTTCTTCTTCTTTTTCTCCTTCTTCTTTTTCTTCTTCTTTTTCTCCTTCTTCTTATCTTCTTCTTTCTCTTCTCCTTCTGCTTCTTCTTCTTCTTCTTCTTCTTCTTCTTCTTCTTCTTCTTCTTCTTCTCCTCCTACTTCTTCTTCTTCTCCCTCTTTTTCTTTTTCTTCTTCTTATTTTTCTTCTTCTCCTTCCTCTTCTCGTAAGCATCTTCTTCCTCTTCTCCTTCTTCTTCTTTTTCATCATCTCTTTCTTCTTCTTATCCTCCTTCTTATTCTTCTCTTCTTTTTCCACTTGGAAAACTTCCCGCTTTCACATCAAATGCATAAATTAGTAGTTTTTCTTCTACTTCCAAGAACGGAATACAGCGTATCTAAATAACACTGTGATTAAGACTTTCTGCAGAGTAAATCTTTACCTGGTTTCTTAAGTCTCTGAATGTTGTCAAGATTAGTTTGAAATTAAGAATAAATGAGAAGGATGAGGAGGAGGAGGAGTAGGAGCAGGAAGAGGTGGAGAAGGATGAGGAGTTGTATGAGCAGGAAGGGGAGAAGGAGGAGGAGGCGGTTGAGGATAATGATGAGAAGAAGGAGGAGCAGGAAGTAAAGGAGGAGAAGGAGGTGGAGGAGGAGGAGGAGGAGGAGGAGGAGGAGGAGGAGGGAGGAGGAGGAGGAGGAGGAGGAGGAGGAGGGAGAGTAGTAGGAGTAGGAGGAGGAGGAGGAGGAGAAGAAGGAGAAGGTGAGGGAGGACGAGGAGGAGGAGGAGAAGTAGGAGGATAAGGAGGAGGAGGAGAAGGAGGAGGAGGAGGAGTAGCAGAAAGAGGAGTATGAGTATAAAGTGAAGGAGAGGGAGAAGGAGGAGGAGGAGTAGGAGCAAGAGCAGGAGGAGAAGGATGAGAAGGGGTAGGAGCAGGAAGTGGTGGAGGAGGAAGAGGCGGATGAGGATGAGGATGAGGAGGAGAAGGAGGAGCAGGTGGTGGATGAGGAGGAGGAGGAGGAGGAGGAGCAGGTGGTGGATGAGGAGGAGAAGGAGGAGGAGGAGGAGGAGGAGGAGGAGGAGGAGGAGGAGGAGGAGGAGGAGGAGGAGGAGAAGTAGGAGCAGGAAGAGGAGGAGAAGGATGAGGAGTGGTAGGAGCAGGAAGTGGAGAAGGAGGAGGAGGCGGTTGAGTATGAGGATGAGGAGAAGGAGGAGCAGGAAGTGGAGGAGGAGGAGGAGGAATAGGAGAATGTGGAGGAGAAGAATGATATAGATCGTACTTACCAATAGCTGAGGACAATTTTTTCGTTGATGCAAAGATGCAGCCTGAGAAATGTCACTAATTTCTCCTGAAACTCTCTTTCCTGTTTAGGAATATTATTATTGTATTTTTTTCTTTTTTTTCTGAGTGGTTGTCATGGTGATATTGTGGAAGTTCTCTTCAATCGTATTTATTCATCCGATAAATTACAATAAAGGGTAGAAACATCAAAGTCCAAAAATCGTCCTTTCCCCAAATTTCAATGAAAATTTGAAAAAATGAGGTTATCCTTATTAAATTAGATTTGATAAGATTTCTTTATTCATTCACATAGAAACAAAATATTCATGTTCAGTTTCTAGATTACAAGAGTAGTGATCAAATCTAATTACCTGCATTCTATCATTTTTACAAGTTACACAATCATTTCAATATTTTCCACTACAAATTTTACAGGTTATTCTATGATTCTATAATACATTCAACAAGGGAGGTCACATATGAATGCGTAAATCATAGAACAATTATCCTAACAATATTATACTTGTTGTGCATTGAAATATCTAGATGGAAAGGCGAAGTTTGGGTATAAAAATGTCCATTTTCGAGAGAGGATAAGTATATTCTTTATATTAACACTCGGACTGTTGATGGGAGACAAGATGTTGTCAATCCATTGATTGTCCCAGATTCTTGATAATTCAGTGGTTTGACGACATCTTATTTCTTATTTTATATTGTCATTTTCCTACATTACTCCAGAAGTTGATGAGCTAGAGTCATGTTGAATTTATTGTATGCCGAGTACTGGAAAAAATCAACTTTTCTTTGAAAATTGGATTTCATTCTTGTGAAAAGTATTGTGAACAGTGGAAAATCTTCATTTTTTTTCAATTTTTCCTCCATTTGCATCCTAAGATTGAATCCAAACTGTGACAACTGCAGCATATGAGTTATAGACTGTTCAAGCAAAGAAGACATTCTGGCAAGATGAGAAAATGACTCCAGCTCGTTTAATATTGGTTCGAAAATCATAAATTTTCTCTAAAATTGTTGATGAGAATGTTTTTCTCGTGAAAGATGAAGAAGAAGAAGAAGAAGAAGAAGAAGAAGAAGAAGAAGAAGAGAGAAGAAGAAGAAGAAGAAGAAGAAGAAGAAGAAGAAGAAGAAGAAGAAGAAGAAGAAGAAGAAGAAGAAGAAGAAGAAGGAGAAAAAGAAGGAAAAGGAGAAGAAGGAGAAAAAGGGGAGGGAGAATTATAAGAAGAACGAGAAAAATAGGAAGAGGATGGACAAGAACAAGAACAAGAACAAGAACAAGAACAAGAACAAGAACAAGAACAAGAACAAGAACAAGAACAAGAACAAGAACAAGAACAAGAACAAGAACAAGAACAAGAACAAGAACAAGAACAAGAACAAGAACAAGAACAAGAACAAGAAAAAAACAAGAACAAGAACAAGAACAAGAACAAGAACAAGAACAAGAACAAGAACAAGAACAAGAACAAGAACAAGAACAAGAACAAGAACAAGAACAAGAACAAGAACAAGAACAAGAACAAGAACAAGAACAAGAACAAGAACAAGAACAAGAACAAGAACAAGAACAAGAACAAGAACAAGAACAAGAACAAGAACAAGAACAAGAACAAGAACAAGAACAAGAACAAGAACAAGAACAAGAACAAGAACAAGAACAAGAACAAACAAGAACAAGAACAAGAACAAGAACGAACAAGAACAAGAACAAGAACAGAACAAGAACAAGAACAAGAACAAGAACAAGAACAAGAACAAGAACAAGAACAAGAACAAGAACAGAACAAGAACAAGAACAAGAACAAGAACAAGAACAAGAACAAGAACAAGAACAAGAACAAGAACAAGAACGAACAAGAACAAGAACAAGAACAAGAACAAGAACAAGAACAAGAACAAGAACAAGAACAAGAACAAGAACAAGAACAAGAACAAGAACAAGAACAAGAACAAGAACAGGAACAAGAACAAGAACAAGAACAAGAACAAGAACAAGAACAAGAACAAGAACAAGAACAAGAACAAGAACAAGAACAAGAACAAGAACAAGAACAAGAACAAGAACAAGAACAAGAACAAGAACAAAAACAAGAACAAGAACAAGGACACGGACAAGGACAAGAACAAGAACAACAATTCTACCATTTGAGACTAGATTTATATTTTGTGAATCTTATAGACAGAGCTGGAGACATTTCCCCATCTTGCCAGAATGTCTTATTTGCTTGGACGGAGAACAGAGGTCGCTTATGAATATTGTATTGTCAATGTGTTTTCTATGGCGCATAGAAATGTCATTCTTATTCTCGATACAAGACACCGCAGTGGCCTAGTTCAGATATTGCGCAGTCTGAAGAATATGGAGAAAAAGAAGAATAAGAAGAAGGAGAAGAAGAATGAAAAGAAGAAGAAGACGAAGAGGAGTGTTCCAGGAGGAATATGCAATGTGCAATACTTCTCAGGCTGATTCCTTACACTGAGTAGACAAAAACGTTCTATGTAACCAGCCCCCGATAACGCTTTGTTACCGAGATAACAAAGGCGGAAAATTTAGAGTTTTTAAACAAAATAATTTTTTTTCAAGCGGCTTTATTTTCAAGAGGCTTGAATCAGGTTCTATGATGATCAACTCCTATGTTCAATTAGCTGAGGAATCCAATGAAACCAGTTTGATGGAATAATATTGGAAAAATATGCTGAAGAACGCAATTTTTCAAACAATAAGTGTTATAACTAGGTAAGGAATCATAAATATGTATTTTTTTATTGATGGAAGTTCAAGAGAGTCGTATTCTGGATGAAAATTTGGATGGCGGCGATTGAGTAAATCTTACTCAAACCTCAGAAATAGTGATCAAAAATGAAAAAGTACAACTAAAAACAAAATTTTCACTTGTGCTAGTTTTGTCAATTTTTCGACTTTTGTTTGCTATTTCTGAGATTTGAGTAAGATTCAAACAACTGCCAACATTCAATTTTGTCTTCATATTAGGCTCTCCATCGGCTCCATTCATTGATAAGGACCAATTTATGATTCCTTACCCAGTTATAACAGTTATTGTTAAAAAAATTGCGTTTTTTAGCAACTTTTCCCAATTATCTCAATAATCGTTGAAGTTACAAACTTTAAACTGGTTTCATTCAATTCCTCAGCTAATCTTACTTTAAAAATCTCAATTTTTCGCCATTGTTATCTCGGTAACAAAGCGCTTTTATGGGTTGGTACCATGGAACTTTTTTGTCTACTTGGTGTAAAGAATCAGTCTGAGGAGTATTGCACATTCTTCCTCAAACACTCTGTATAATAATAAGTTATTCACAAAAGTTATTAACAATTGTGTTATCAACTCTTGCGTAAACGTGACTTGAGTGAACCGTTTCGTTCTGGGAATCTGATTTTAGAGACTTGCCTCATAGAATCCTTTTTTCTTCTCTAATTTCAAATCCTAATAGTAACTGTTCAATTTGAATAGTGTTCCATCTCCATCCCAATCCACAATTCAACTCACAGTTCCTGTAATTGATGGCGTGAACTTGTAAAGCGATACTCTTGTAAAATGTAAACTTACAAAAACGGTTGTAGGGTATTATCTCCCAGAAGTGTTGGCTGGTAGGCCTGACTTAAAACATTACTTGTGAGGTTGGTAGCAGTGCGAGAGTGGAGAAGTGTTTTTTGGCGCGCAAAAACTATGGAAAGGGCGGGAACCGAGTTACCGCGCTAAATTTGGCGGGAAGCCTGCAATGTTTTAGGCGGCAAAAAGCTGACTTTACACGAGTAGTGTGGAGAGTCTATAGTATGTGTATATTCTTCTTCTTCTTCTATTTCTCCTACTTCTCCTCCTTTTTCTTCTTGTTCTTCTTTTTCTTCTCCTTCCTCATCTTCTCCTTCCTCATCATCTCCTTCCTCATCTTCTCCTTCTTATTGCTCTTTTCTTCTTCTTATTGTTATTTTTCTCCTTCTTCTTCTGTTTGCTTATTTTAATCTGCTTCTGCTTCCTCTTCTCATTTTTCTTCTTCAAATGTTTTCCCTCCTCCTTCTTCCTCGTCCTCTCCTTCATCTTCTTCCCACATCTCCCTCTTCTTCTCCTCCTTCTTCTTCCTCTCCTTCTTCCTCTCTTTATCTTTTTCTCCTCTTTATGCTCCTCCTTTTTCTTATTCTTCTTCCTCTTCTCCTTCTTCATCCTTTTCAGTTTCTACTTCTCTTCCTCCTACTTCTTCTTCTTCTTCTTCTTCTTCTTCTTCTTCTTCTTCTTCTTCTTCTCCTTCTTCTTCCTTTTCAGTTTCTCCTTCTCCTCCTCCTACCTCTTCTTCTTCTTCATCTCCTACTTTTTCTTCTTGTTCTTCTCCTCCTTCATCATCTCCCACTTCTTCTTCTTCTTCTTCTTCGTCTTCTTCGTCTTCCTCTTCTCCTTTTTCAAAGTGTTTTTGGTTGTGGGTGGGGGTACAATGCTCCCACAGTCTCGATTGTACTATTTCCATGCACTCTATTCTGGTTACTGCCTCACATTTTCCTGTTAAGTTTCCTTCTGAAGAAATTTTCAAATACTTAATACATATATTAATTTCATACACTTGGATGGATTCAGTGCCTCTGTTAGCTACTGGAGGATCTTTCCCTTTACTCTTACTGCTCCTCCTTCTCCTCCTCCCATTCCTCCTCCTCCTCATCCTCCTCCAACTCCTCCTCCTCCTGCTCCTCCTCCTCCTCCTACTGAGTGGTGAGTTGGCCGGTCAAATTACATGTCTTATTTATTCAGCAGTCCGAACCTTCCCTGTCTGCTCTGCGGTTACACCATTCTACAAATCTCATCCCAATTTCATTCAATCTTACCTTTCCTCCTCATCCTCCTCCTCCTCCTCCACCTCACAATGCTAACTGCTCGTTCTCTTTCTTCACATTCTTATTTTTCATCTTCTTTCTCCTCTTCTCCACCACTTACCACATTACAATTCCAACTTTCTGCTTTTCTCAATTTCACGAAATCCAATACTCTATCCAATATCAACCTTCCCCTCCCTCTTCTTTCTTCTTATCCTCCTCTCCCTTCTCATCCTCCCACTCCTTCTCCTGCTCCACCTCCTCCTCCTCCTCCTTCTCCTTCTCCTCCTCCAAATCCTTCTCCTACTATTTCACCTCCTCCTCCTCTTCATTCTCCTCCCCTTTCACCTCCTCCTCTCCCTCCACCTCCTCCTCCTCCTCCTCCTCCTCCTCCTCCTCCTCCTCCTCCTCCTCCTCCTCCTCCTCCTCTCTTCCTCCTCCCCCTCCTCATCCTCCTTATCCTTCTCTTTCTTCTCCTCTTTGTCCTCCTCCAGATCCTCCTTCTCCTCATCCTCCAAACCATTCTCCTCAACCTCCTCCTCCTTCTTCTCCTTCTCTAACTCATCCTCTTTCTCTTCCTGCTCTTCATTCACCTCCTCCTCCTCTTCCCCCTACTTCTCCTCCTCCTCATCCCTCTCCTACTCCCCCTCCTCCTCCTCCTCCTCCTTCTTCTCCTTCTCTAACTACTCCTCTTCCACCTCCTGCTCTTCATTCCCTCCTTCTCCTCCTCCTCCTCCTCCTCCTCCTCCTCCTCCTCCTCCTCCTTCTCCAATACCTCCTCTTCCTCCTCTTGCTCTTCCTCCTCCACAAGCAATAAGACCTGAAATCCTTCTCTAAATCATCAGCATATCAAATAATAGCAGAGCTCAAGTGATGCTTGAAACTTATTTGTGAGTTCAAAAACAACACCTGAATACTTCGGATTAACTGCAGTTGAAAAATACATGGATTAACTGCAGTTGAAAAAATGAACATGGAAAATGTTGGAGAATAGCTATGAAAGAGATGTGGAGAAGAAGGAGAGAAGGAGAAGGAGGAAGGAAGAAGAGAAGGAGGAAGGAAGAAGGAAGGAGAAGGAGGAAGGAGGAGGAGAAGGAAGGAGAGAAGGAGGAGGAAGGAGAAGGAGGAGGAGAAAGGAGAAGGAGAGGAGGAGAGGAAGGAAAAGGAGGAGGAGAAGGAGAGGAGAGGAGGAGGGGAGAGAGAAGAGTAGGAGGAGAGAAGGAGAGGAGGAGGAGGAGAGGAGGAGAGGGAGAGGAGGAGAGGAGAAGGATTTGGAGGAGGAGGAGAGGAGGAGGAGGAGGAGGAGGAGGGAAGGAGTGAAGGAGGAGGATGAGAAGGGAGAGGAGGATGAGAAAAAAGAAGACGGAAGGAGAGGTTGATATTGGATAGAGTATGGAATTTCGTGAAATTGAGAAAAGCAGAAAGTTGGAATTGTAATGTGGTAAGTGGTGGAGAAAAGGAGAAAGAAGATGAAGAATAAGAATATGAAGGAAGAGAACGAGAAATTAGCATTGAGAGGAGGAGGAAATGGTGGTGGAGAGGAAGGAGGAGGGGGATAAGGAGGAGGATAAGAAGGAGGAGGGGGATGGGATGATTGTGGAAATGGGGATGAGGAAAAGAAGGAGTAGAAGAAGAAGAATGATGGAGAGTCAGAATGTATCTCCTTAAAATAAGGAAAAGAGAGCAAAAGTTTTAAATTTGCTCTAATATTTCACCCCTACAAGTTGTAACTTTGCAGTTCATTGGTAAAGTTCAAGCTTTCCTCCACTAGAGGGCTTTTCAAAAAAAAGTTGGAAAATGTTATTTACATTTTGTATAGAACGGTAGAATGTTTGTATTTGAAGAAAAAAACAATATTAGTCTCAGTTAGAATACTGTTGTGAATGGAAATATAGTTATCGATGAATGTTCATGAAAAGAAGATATTCCACGAAGAGGGGGATATTGTTCAAAAATCATCGATCTAGTATCAAATTGTGGATCCGAATTAAAATAAATCAAATTCACCTAGCAGGGGTTTTCTTACCATCTTGCCAGAATGTCTTCTTTGCTTGGACTGACTATGCACAGATATTTTTCCAGTCTGAAGTGTGATTGAAGGGGTTGAGCTCAATAATTTTATGATAAATGTTTGAAAACGAAAACTTCGACTCTTCATCATAAAAGCACCAGTGACAACCACTAGAGTAGGATAGATTTCTATCAAAAATACATATTCCAAAATAACTTTAGGCTTATCTTATGCTGTTCGCGTTTGATATTCAGAATAGATGATATCCAAGTAAAGAAGACACTCTAGCATGATAGGAAAATCACTCAAGCTCGGTCACATTCATAATTCTTGAAATAGTACATTTAAGCCTGGGAAGGAAAAGTTTACGGTATGAGGATAGTTTCCCGGGCGAGGCTTGCCGAGCCTGGGAATAATTCCAAATACCGTAAAAAACTTCCTGGGCGAGTTGTGTATAATTTTTCCGGTACACTTTGAATAAACTTTATCAATCTAATTTCATAAATGAACAGAACAAATAGGATTAATGAGATCCAAGAACAGCTAGACCAGATAACTTTCTATACTAGCTTCGGCTGAGCTGAATCTGGAGTAGACTGGCCTGCTAAGTATTGGAAGTTTGCATCAAGTTTATAGATTTAATCAATGGGTATATTACTTAATTAATATTGGAATACTCGATTTTCTCAGTCCAGAAACGTTTAGGCTCATGATAGTTTTTGTACAATCATCCTAAATTGTATAATAGCAATACAAAGTTTCTTGTTTTTGACCAATTTCTGGCAGCTTCACAGAAAGAGATGGCCATTGTAGTTGCATTTTTTCCCGCTAGATGGCGCCAGCTGTGCACGCCAGTTCTGAAGAACATCAACAATTTGGTCCTTGTATGGAAAGAACTTCTTTCCGCTCGACAACAGCTGATTGATTACGTATGTAAATGACGACTTCCCAGTCTACTTAGGGACTGGTGAGCAGCATTCATTTCTCCATCTTGCCAGAATGTCTTCTCTGTTTGGACAGACTAGAAGAATATTTGATTTCGATAAATTCTGTCAAGGGACAAATAAAATTGAACCGTTAACTGAATTCTTCATGGACAAACTTCCTTGTAAACTATTATGCTATTATCCTTTTCCATCCAATCCTCATATTCTTCTTCTTCTTCAGCTCCTACTCCTCCTATTTTTTCTTCTTCTCCTTCTCTTTCTTCTTCTTCTTCCTCTTCTTCTTCTTCTTCTCCTTCTTCTCCTTCTTCTTCTTCTTCTTCTTCTTCTTCTTCTTCTTCTTCTTCTTCTTCTTCTTCTTCTTCTTCTTCTTCTTCTTCTTCTTCTTCTTCTTCTTCTTCTTCTTCTTCTTCTTCTTCTTCTTCTTCTTCTTCTTCTTCTTCTTCTTCTTCTTCTTCTTCTTCTACTCCTTTTTCTCCTTCTTCTTCTTCTTCTTTCTTCTTCTTCCTCTTCTTCTTCTTCTTCTCTTCTTCTTCTTCTTCCTCTCTTCTTCTTTCCTTCTTCTTCTCTCCTTCTTCTTCTTCTTCCTCTTCTTCTTCTTCTTCCTCCTCCTCCTTCTTCTCCTTCTCCTTCCTTCCTCCTCCTCTTCTTCCTCCTCTTTCTTCTTCTCTTTCTCCTTCTCCTCTCCTTCTTCTCCTTCTTCACTCCTCCTCTTCTCTTCTCCTCTCCTCCTCCTCCTCCTTCTCCTCCTCCTTCTCCGTCTTTTCCTCCTCCTCCTTCTCATCCTCCTCACCCACTTCTTCTGCAAAATCCCCTTCTCCCTCTCCTTCTTCCTCTCTCCACCAAATCCAAAATCCCTCTTCTTGTATCGAGATCCTCTGCATAGCTTTTTTCAATACTACTGTCTTGGCTTACATGATACGTAATTTATTTCTGGATTTCAAGGTTTTATCCTTTTTAAATTGGCTTTTGTGAAGAAATTCATCCAAGAGGAAGGGGAGGTGGAGAACGTTGTGAGAAGGAGAGGGGTAAAGAAAGATGTTGGAGAAAGAGATTCTGGAGAAGTAAGGAATTGGATACGTGAGGACTAATGGTGAAGAATATATTTTGAAATATATAAGCAGAACGAGAATGATGGGTGTAGTGGGAATGGAGAGAAGGGGATGATGAAGAGGATAAAGAGGCAAATGAGAATGTGAAGAATAGAGATTTCTAGGAGAATGAGGAGGAGAGGAATGAGAGGAAGAAGACAAATAGAATGAATGAAACAAGAAGAGGAGGAGACAGATGACCAGAAAAAACGAATCAGAACGAATCTCTGCAATGGGAGAGGACAAGAGGAAGAAAAGGAGGAGGAGGAGGAGAGATGGAGGATGAGGAGGAGGAAGAGAGAAAGAAGATGAGAAGAAGAGATATAAGAAGAAGAAGAAGAAGAGGAAGGAAGGTAGAAGAAGAAAGAAGGAAGAGAGGGAGAAGGAGAAGAGAAAAAAGAAGAAGAAGAAGAAGAAGAAGAAGAAGAAGAAGGAGAAGAAGAAGAAGAAGAAGAAAGAAGAAGAAGAAGAAGAGGAGGAGGAACAAAGAAGCTGAAGAAGAAGAGAAAAAAAAGAAGTAATAGGATGAGAAAATCAGAAAGGATGTCGGAGGAGGAGAAGTAGAAGGAGGAGGCTGAGGAGAAACCAAAAGTTTTGTATGAGAAAAATTTAGAGAAGGAGAAGAATGTGTGTGAGGAGGATGTTGAGAGATCAAAGAGAAGAGGATAAGGAAGATGATGAGAGGGAAGTGGTGGAGAGGGAGGAGAAGGAGGAGGTGGAGAAGGAGTAGGAGGGAGAGGAGGAGAATTCGCTGGAGGATGAAGTGATAAGGTAAGATGTTTAGGAGTGGAAGAGACTTCAATGAATGAGATAAATACAGAAGGAGAAAGAAAAAGTGCGAGGAGAACTTTAGGAGGAGGAGGAGGAGGAGGAAGTGGAGGAGGTTGAGGAGAAGGAGTAGTGAAAGGAGCAGGGGGAGGAGTATTGAAAAATCAGTCCAGAGAAGAATTATTGGAGTAGTAGGTTTTCCGAGCGGGATCATCTCACATAATTGCCGAATGGATTGGTAGCATGTGAAAAATTGCCGTGCGGGAATTTATCAAAATATTATTTGGTTCTGCTGTTTCCGGATTTCTGGAGAGATATGAGGTATGGAATCGAATCGATGATGTTTTTCTTTCTCCCATTTCCTGTTTTCTTCTTCTTCTTTTTATCCTACTCCTACACCATCCTCTCCTCCATCTCCATAGTTCTTCCAACCCCACTATCATTTTCAATATTTTGTGTCTTGATATTGCAGTATTCCCAAGCAGAGAAGACATTCTAGTGAGATGTGAAGTAAGACTGTCAATATTTTTTCAAGAATTCCTTATTCAGTTCTATATCATAGATTAGAACCAATTTTGAACCAGCTGGAGTCGTTTTCACATCTTGCAAGAATGTCTTCTTCCCGTGGACAGACTAAACTTTCAATCATATACTTCATCTACAACTGATAGCTTTTTCTTATTTTGTTGATTCCACTTCTAAATCTCCCATAATAATGAAATAATTTCTCCTTTCAAGCTTCTTCTTATCGTATCCAGCTTAGAACAGAACAAGAATCTCAACCTACTTGAGAAACTTCATGACTTCTTTTCTGTATTCTCGATTATTTTTTCCTAGTTTTTATTCTATCATTCATCATTTCTCTCTTCTTCTGCTACGTATTTGTTCTCCTCTTGTCTCCTTGTATTTTACCACTCATATTCCGACCTATGTTTGTGATTAATAAAGTGAATCAAACTTTGTTTGTTTAGAAATCCTCCTCCTCCTCCTCATCACCATATCCAATTCCCCCTCTTCTTTCTCTCCTTCCTCCTCCTCCTCCTCCTCCTCCTCCTACTCGAACTCCTCCTCATCTTCAATAACTGGTGACAGCTTGACTGTTCAGTGTAGCATTCAATTGTGGTCACTAAGTAGTGTGGTCTTTGCCAGTGCACTTTATGCCACATCAGCTAATTGACACTGTCCTCCTCCTCCTCCTCCCTCCTCATCACCATTTTCTTTTTCCCCTCTTCTTCTCTCTCCTTCTACTTCTCCTCCTACTCCTCCTTCTTCTCCTCCTCCTCCTTCTCCTCCTCCTCCAAAGGAGGAGGCCTATAGGCCAAGTGTTAATGATAAGGACATCTTTGTTGTCTTTTCCCAAGAATGGACATCTTTATGTTCAAACTTCACCTTTTCAACTAGACAATTATTCAATCGTAATTTGAAAGATTGCCAATTAAATATATTTTAATAAAATTTCTATAATTTCGCGTTCATGTGTATCCGTGTTTGTTGAATAATTTTACTATGTTTTCAGCTCGTGATGTCTATATAGAAGTAATAGCTAATGTATATACATTTCTGTTCAATAGAAGTACACTTACTCCTTTATGTTATTATTACGTACTTTATTTGAGCAATCTAGAATTCAAGCGTTTTTGTATTGTTATTGTCTATATGAATAGAGAAATCCAATCTAATCTAATCTAATCCAACTCCTTCTCTTTCTATTCCTTCTTCTCCTTCTTTTCCTCTCCTCTCACTCCTCCCCTACTTCTTCCCCACCACCTTCTTTCAACCCGCAACACGCATAATTTATTTAGTTCTTCTGAACTTCACTATCATCGTACTCATCCTCCACCTCCTCCTCCCTCTCCATCTCCTTCTCTCCTTCTTCTTTCTCATACTCCGCCTCCACTGCCTTCTCCTCCTCTCACCCCTCCTGCTCTTCGGACTTTCCCTCCTCCAACTAGAAAAAGAGGGGGAGGAAGAGGAAAAGTAGAAATAAAGCGTGTATTTCCAGCTTCTTGAGAATGATGATGAGGAGAAGAGAAGAAGAAGAAGAAGAAGAAGAAGAAGAAGAAGAAGAAGAAGAAGAAGAAGAAGAAGAAGAAGAAGAAGAAGAAGAAGAAGAAGAAGAAGAAGAAGAAGAAAAAAATATTGTGAGAGAATCGGAAAACCGTTTGTAAGCTAGAAAAGTCAGTTGTGGCATAAAAGATAGATTGCATCGTTTATCTGGCAAAATGGAAAGGATACATCTGCAAAGCCACGCTCTATTTCTACTTCTTCTCTTTCTTTACCTTTTTTCTTCTTCTTCTTCTTCTTCTCCTCCTTCTTCTTCTTCTTCTCCTCCTTTCTCTTCTTCATCTTCTTCCCTTCTTCTTCTTCTTCTTCTTCTTCCATCTTTTCTTCTACTCCTCCTTTTTCCTTCTTCTCCTCCTTCTTCTTCTTCCTCTTCTTCTTCTTCTTCTTCTTCTTCTTCTTCTTCTTCTTCTTCTTCTTCTTTTCTCTTCTCCTTCTTCTTATTACACAACCCTTATAATAGTTCAATATATTTATTGTTTTTCATTTAATTTCAATCTTAGTACCCTCTTCCAATTATATTTTTTCCTGTATAGTCTGGCCAAGCAAAGAAGAGCCTCTGGCGAGATGGAAAAATGACTCCAGCTCGGTCAATATTGGTTCAAAAATTATTGATTTGGTCTCAAATTGTAGATCGGAATGTTTCCTGCAATTGAGATCAAATCAATTTTTGAACCAATATTGACGGAGCTGGAGTGATTTTCCCATCTTGCAAGAGGCTCTTCTTTATCCGGACTATATGACATGTTTCGACTATTAATAGTCATTTTCAAGTTTCAAATAGAAAACATTAATATAGTAGCCCCAATATAATGATAACGTTACTCATTATCCATTTATTTCTACTCTTAAGGAAATTATCATACAGTAGGTTATTTTGTTAAATACTGGAACCATCCCAGTAACAGCATTGATTAGAAATTACTCATATTCGGTCAATATTGGTTCAAAAATTATCGATCTGGTTTCAATTTGGGAATCAATTATTATGGAAAGCGGTTTGAACCAGTGCAGGAGAACGTCTAATCGGTGAGATTAGATAAGCGACGTGCCTCTTCCACCACTGTTGTACTGGTGACCGGTTTCTCTGAATTCAATTTAGGGGCATCAAAAAAATCGCTTCCCGGTGATTCGGAACCCACCTAAAGCTGTAGGTCCATTCATCTCTTTTTACAGGCCAAGTGTTAATGGAAAGGATATACTTATCCTTTCCCAAGAATGGACATTTTTATGTCCAAACTTCACCTTTTCATTTAGATATTTCAATGCACAAGTAAGATTGCAAGCAAGTAGCATATTGTTTGGATAATTGTTCTATGATTCTTGCATTCTCATGTAACCTTCCTCATTGAATAGATTATAGGATAACCTGTAAAAATTGTAGTGTAAAATATAGAAATTAGTGTGTAACTTGTAAGAATAATTGAATAATTAGATTTAATAATAACTCTTGTAATCTAGAAACTAAGCATGAATATTGTGTTGCTATCTAAATAAATAAATAAATCTGAATCTAAATCCAAATTTTCATCCCTTCCATTACCCACGCACAGGCCCAAGAGTCCATGTGGGCATAACCTTAAAAAAATCATCTAGAACAAATAAGAACATTCTGATCCACAATTTGAGACCAAATTAATAACTTTTAAACCAACGTTGACAAAGCTGGAGTCAATTCCTCATCTTGCCAAAATGTCTTCTTTGCTTGGACAGACTTTCCTATGAGAACTCTTTGGACCGTGGAAACCCCGGAAAACCCAAGTGAAACCCTTGGTGTAGCATGGAAAACCATCTCCTTCAATTATTTACAGTTTTCCGAGTGCATAATTGAATGACGACTGGCTTTTCCAATATGGCTGCGGTGGTGTGGTTTTCCCGGCTCCTGGACATTGGCGATTTCCTCGGGAAATTGTGGTTTTCCACGGATCTCTCTCTATCTTTTCTCTCTCTTTCTCTCTCTCTCTCTCTTTCTCTCTCTCTCTCTCTCTCTCTCTGAACTCCCTCAGTTTCCTTATCATTGTCCTCTCCAAAGTTGCTCTAGTCTGTTTAAACGGACAAGACATTCTGGCAAGATTGGAAAATGACTCCAGCTTGGTAAAAACAAGGTGGCGCAGAGAAACCGGAAATTTTGAAATAACCATAATAAAACATAGAAAATTTTACAAAACATTTTTAATGCTGAAAATATGTTTGTCAAGAGTAGAATTTTTAGAAAATCACTTTTAAAAAACACATCTGTTGAGTGTTGTCCATTGCGATATTGAAGACTAAAAAGTAACATTCCCAAGCTGCAGGCATGTTCAGTTGGACGTTTAGACACGCGTTAGAAAAGAATTTTGGAAAATTTTCAAGGATACGACGAATATTTTAGTTATCTAGAATTTTTCGGCGTTTTCCTCATTTTTTCGAGAACCAATCAGTAGAAAATGTTGATATTTGGTGGGCAGGTTTAAATCAGGTCTAGAAATTTTGTGTTAGAATATTTCTGCAATCCGTTCAAGATTACGCCAGTACTCAGGTTCTCAAAATTGTAGATGTATTGCGGGTTGAATATCTTCCGCCTTGATACGAGTAATCCTTACTGTCAATTCAATGGTTCAGCGAGATTATAGATAAACTAATTTGGAAGATATTGAATCAAGTTTCAAACTATGTCCAATATACTTCCCAAGGTTACGCTCAATATTAGCGTTTTACTATTTTTCGGTATTTTCAGAGTTTTTCTTGGATTTTTCGAGAAGAAATTGATAGGAAATGTCGAAATTTGGTGAACAGGTCCAGATTAGGTCTAGATATGCTGTGTTCAATAAGTTTTGAATCCCTTCTGAACGGAAATTGCAGGCGAGTGAAGCGAGCCTGTTTGACCCATTTACACTGCCGATACTGTCGGGGGTCCAGGGGGTGGAGCCCCTTGGCTAGGCGGAGAAGGCGAGCGAAGCGAGCCTGACGGTTAGTGAATAAATTTTTTTGACAAGCGAGTAGCGCGCTTCGTTATCTGAAACGAAGAAAAAGGAACAAGAATAAGAAGAGAAGGAAGTTGACGGAAGTGTGGAGAATGAGAGAAGACGAAGAAGATGATGATATAAACGAAGATAGATGAAGTGAGATTGGTGAGAGCCATCTAGATCTGAAACAGAAATTTGTGGTTATCAACAAGGACCTGGAACAGGCCTGAAATTGGCGGGAACAAGGGGCGGGAAGGGGACTTCAATGGCGGGAATTCGAGATTGGCGGGAGGCGGGAATTGCGCGGGAATGCAAAATGCGCGGCAAAAGCAGAATTGGCGGGAGAATGGATGGGTGTGGTTTTGGCGGTTGAAACCGGCAAACCTAGGTTGGCAGACAGGAGAGAGATGTGGGGTAGGGAGAGTACGAGAAAGAGGAGGAGGAGGAGGAGAAGGAGGTGATAGGAGTAGAATTGGTGAGAGCTGATTGGGGATGCGAATGCGAGGAGTAACGTATTGATTGTGAATGGAGTGATAAGGTGAGTATGGAGGAGGAGTAGGATGAGGAGGAGGAGAAGAATGAGAAGTAGGAGAAGGTAAAATAAGTTGAGGATATCACTTCAAAGCATATCTATTAAATGTGATATATTCATCATATGCATGATAATAAAAAACAGGTCTTGTCAATTTTTTCTTCAATCCTCGTGTTTCTCCCTAAACAATACCAACTTTCATCCCAAAAAGTATGACATTTCTTCCAAAAATCTAATCAATTGGAAAATTGAATCATGTCAATAAATTGCCGCCAAAAATTAGAAGTTATATTTTATCGTCTACAACTTTTGTTACTTAACAGCTAATTTTATTGTAAATATAATTCATCATTTGGGTCCTAGCTATTCCTAGACAACGACCATGGAATCGGAGAATACAATAAAGCCCGGTTTTCCCAAGCACATTCAAACTTGAGGGACCCTCAAGTTTTGATAGAAAAGCTGAATTTTTCTATGCTTCGTATGGAAAATTAAAACTATTGAATGCAAACTTAATAATGAGAGAAATCATGATGGAGAAGGGATGATGAAACAGAATAAAGAGAAGAAAAATGAGGGAAAAAACTAAACTGTAGATTTTAGCTGAATGAACAGAGGAGAAGTAAAGTCTGTTCAAGCAAAGAAAACCCTCTGGCAAGATGGGAAAATGACTCCAGCTTGGACAATATTTGTTCAAGAATTTTACTATAAATGTCATATTATTAGTAGTTGAAATTGTTTCCTAAAATTTGACATCAAATTGATAATTGAACTGAAATTGACCGAGCTAGAGTCATTTTCCCATCTTGCCAGAGGCCCTTCTTTGCATGAACATACTATAACAGCTATATAACACATAGCAGCTATAGTCTGTCCAAGCGAAGAAGGGCCTCTGGCGAGATGGGAAAATGACTCGAGCTCGGTAAATATTGTTTCAAAAATCATCAATTTGATCTCAAATTGTAGGAAAAGATTCGATCTACAATATTAAAACCACATTTATCACTTTTTAACACACATTGACCAAGCTAGAGTCATTTTTCCATCTTGCCGGAGGCTCTTCTTTGCTTAGACAGACTACACGTCATTCACGTATATTTCTTGTTTGATCTTCTGTTAAAGTCTATTAGGGAAACTCTCTCTCCCGGAAAACTGTAGTGTACATAATATAGTCTCTCCAAGCAAAGAAAACATTCTGGCAAGATGGGAAAATGCCTCCAGCTTGATCAATATTGATTCAAAAATCATAACTTTTGTATCGAATTGTAGACAAGAATGATTTCTACAATTTGTGACCATATTCATAATTTTTCAACCGATTTTGACCATGCTGGAGTCATTTCCCCATCTTGCCAGGATGTCTTCTTTGCTTGGACAGACTTTATTAGTTCCGGCTTTGGAAAACGTGTGTGGGAGATATTCCTGTTGTGGGAAACTATTTGTGGAAAATCTTGGGAAACCGAGTCTGGAAAATTCATAATCTGGAAAACGTTGTGGTTGGAACGCCTTTCCACGACATTGAACGATAAAATTCAAGACGGTACCGGCTGCTCCTTGTGCGCTTCAGCAGCTGATGTTGTCAATTCTAGTTGTCTTCTATCGAAGAGAATGAAATTTTTTTCAAGTTATTTATAGTTTACTAGCCGGCAGGCTCGCTTCGCTCGCCTTCTCCGCCTAGCCAGGTGGCTCCGCCCCCTGACCTCCGACAGTATAAGCAGTGTGAGTGAGTCAAACAGGCTCGCTTCGCTCGCCTGCAAATTCCGTTCAGAGGAGATTCGAAATTTATTGAACACAGCATTTCTTGACCTTATCTGGACCTGTTCACCAAATTTCGACATTTTCTGCCAATTTGTTCTCGTAAAATCTGAAAAAACTCCGAGAATTCTGAAAAATAGTAGAAGGCTAATATCAAGCGTAACCTTGGGAAGTATATCGGACATAGTTTCAAACTTGATTCAATATCTTCTAAATTACTCCATCCATAATCTCGCTGAACCATTGAATTTACAGTTAGGATTGGTCGTATCAAGGCAGAATATATGCAACCCGCAACACATCTACAATTTTGTAAACCTGATTACTGGCGTAATCTTGAACGGATTCCAAAAAAATTCCAACAGAACATTTCTAGACCTTATCTGAACCTGCCCACCAAATATCAACATTTTCTACTGATTGGTTCTCGAAAAAATTAAGAAAACGCCGAAAAACTAGAGAAAAACTCAAATATCTAGCGCATCCTTGAAAAGTTTTAAAAATCCGTTCTTAGCGAGCGTCTAAACGTCCAACTGGACATGCCTGCCAAATTTGAACGCATTCGGTTCAGTGGATTTTTAGTTCTAGTGATGAATGAATGAATAAATGAATCAGTGCCATTCCACTTTAATATATAGAGATTTCAAGTTTAACTAAAATTTCAAGCATTGAGATCTACATACTTAACATCTTTTTTGTTTTTTTGGAATGAAAAGAGACAATAGATGCTTTACATCAGCTGTTAGTAGGTTACATCACGTACAACAGACAGACGAAGCCGCCCAATTTTTAGGCGTCAGTTACAATTTAAAATAGTTTCTAATTCAACTCTCTACAATAATTACTGTCTTTTTAAATCATGCATTGTCAAAATCGAGTTGGTTTTTCAGTGAGTGAAATAGAATTTTAACATTTTTCCTATTTTTTCAGGTGAGTGGTAACGTACAACATTACTGCTGCTACTACAATGATGTGAGTTATTATATAACATATCATTTAACTTGAAAATTAACTTTAAACTGAGGACTATTCAAAATAATCGATAATAGTATATTACATAATGAGATTGAAAAAGGCGTTTTTACAAACGAATAATTATGTTCTCCAAACGAGCGGTACGCGAGTTTGGAAAATAATTATGAGTTTGTAAACTTTTCCACACGAATCATGTACATTCTTTTTCGTCATACTAGACTGAGAAGGATTTATTAAAACATCAAACAACTGAAAACATTAACTGAAGCCAACATAACCTCAACACAACACTAGCAGTAGCACAAAACAAACGCACACAGTGAACTGTCATGGCGGCTTGTTCGACTCGTTTATTCATACGTCAGTAGTTCGGAAAAAAAAGCTGTGCTAGATTTTCAGTGCTGTAATTATCATCGTGATGATGACTAGTGCTGTAATAATCATCAAAATGATTATTCCCGCATTCAGAACAGCTGATCTTTGATTCTCCTGTAAACGGCAAATCTATTTTCCAAACGCAAATCTAGCTTGGAAAGTTGTGTATTACATACGAGTATGGCGAAAATAAAATTTAATACCACTTTATAAAAACTTTAGAAGTAGAAGTGAAACCTCAGTAGCTAGGAGGATAAATCACGTTCAATTAACGTTTGGAGTCAGCCACAATAATTACTTCATAAATTTGATACTCCACCACCTCATCCTCTTCCACTTCCGCCTACTGTTCCTCCTTCTCTTCCTCCTCCTTCTCCTCCATCTCGTCTTCCTCCTCCTCCTTCTCCTCTCCTCCTTCTCCTCCTTCCTCCTTCTCCTCCTTCTCCTCCTTCTCCTCCTACCCCACACTCCTCCTCTTCTTCTTCTTCTCCACCATCACCTCTCCTTCTACTACTTCTTCCTCCTCCTTCTCCTCCACGATCTCACTCCTCTTCTTCTTCTTCTTCTTCTCCTTACTCCTCTTCTCGGCCTCTCTTCCTTCCTTCTTGATTGTTACTTCTCTTCTTCTTCTTCTTCTTTATCTTCCTCCTCCTCTTCTTCCTCCTCTTCTCCTCCTACTCCTCCTTCTCTCTTCTTCTTCTCTTCCTTCTCTTCTCTCCTCCTCCTCCTCTCTTCTCCTTCCTCCTCCTCCTCCTCCTTCCACCCCTCCTCTCTTCCTCCTCTTACTCTTCTTCTCCTCCTTGTTCTCCCTTCTCCACCTCCTCCACCTCTCCCTCCTCCCTCTCTCCTCCTCTCCTTTCCTCCTTCTTCTCTCCTTCCTCCTCCTCCTCCTCCTCCTCTCCTTCTTCTTCTCTTCTTCTCCTTCTCCTCTTCTCTCCCTCCTCCTCTTCACCTCCTTCCCTCCTCCTCTTCTCCTCCTCTCTTCCTCCTCCTTACTCTTCCTTCTTCTTCTTCTCCTTCTTCTTCTCCTCCTCCTCCACCTCGTCCTCCTCCCTCCTCCTCCTCCACTCTCCTCTCCTCTTCCTCCTCCCTTCCTCCTCTTACTCTTCTTCTCCTTCTCCTCTCCTCCTTTCCTCCTCTCACTCTCTCCTCTCCTTCCTCCTTCTCCTCCTCCTCCTCCTCCTCTTCATCCTCCTTCTCCTCCTCCTTCTCGTTTCAAAACTCATTTCCCAAGCCACCCACTTCTAGAGGCAGACATGTTGAATTTTCATAACGGCGGGAAATTCAAATTGAATATTCAGTAGTGAGCTCTTATAGCTGAAGAGTTCGAACTCAACAATATGCCATACATTAAACATATATACCATATGTATATAGGTTATAAATGCTTCTAATTATTATGGAATTATTCCATAAATTGAGCTGGTTTCACAGAAGGATGGTTTTATATCCTCAAGGTGTATTCAAAGTAGTTTTAGCGGTTATAGTCTGTCCAAGCAAAGAAGACATTCTGGCAAGATGGAAAAAGACTGAAGCTCGATCAATATTGGTTCACAAATTGAAAATTTTGTTTAAAATCAAACGAAACAATCTCATCTCCAATTGTATGCTAAATTCAAGAAATTTGAGCCAGTTTGGAGTAGATCGAGCTGGAGTGAATTTCCATCTACCAGAATGTCTTCTTTGCTTGGAGAGACTTTGAGTGGTGATCTTTATGCATGCTGATTCTGCTTTCTATCGATCTCTGTCTTCTTCTCTTGATCATACTCTATAATTATATTCACAATATCGCGAGCCGCGAGTGTTGTATTAAAGAGGAAGAAAAAGGTGGTCAATATAATGAATCAATGAACGAATGGAATGAAAGGAAGAAGAAGAAGAAGAAGAAGAAAAAAAGGGAATGATGAACAGAGTAGAGCAATAACGAATGGAGAAGTAAAACGAATGAGGAAAAAATTAATCGAAAAAAATTGTTTATCATTAATTGATCACATACCGAATTGATTAATGATTGTTAGTTGATTGAGCTCGCAATTAACTTAAGCACATTTGTTCAATAATAATAATTATTGTCATGTGACCTTTGCGTCATTACGATCTGATTCGGCTCCAATAAATATAAGTAATTATTGGATACATTAATTGATGTTCCCAGTTTTTTAATGAATTAGAAATGATGCAAGAGAAAGAAGAAGGAGAAGAAGAAGAAGGGGGAGTAGTAGTAGAAAAAGAATAAGGGAAAAAGGGAGGAGAAGAGGGGGAAAATAGAAGAAGAAGAGGAAGAAGGAGAAGAAGAAGAAGAAGAAGAAGAAGAGGAGAAGGAAAAAGAATGTGGTGGAGGAGAAGCAGAAAGAAGGGAAAGGAGAAGACGAGAAAAGGAGGGAAAATGAGAAGTAGGAGAAGAAGAGAGGAAGAAGAAGAAGAAGGAGAAGAAGAAGAAGAAAAAGAAGAAGAGGAAAAAGAAGAAGAAGGAAAAAGAAGAAGAAGAAGAAGAAGAAGAAAAAGAAGAAGAAGAAGAAGAAAAGAAGAAGAAGAAGAAGAAGAGAAGAAGAAGAAGAAGAAGAAGAAGGAGAAGAAGAAGAAGGAAGAAGAAGAAGAAGAAGAAGAAGAAGAAGAAGAAGAAGAAGGAGAAGAAGAAGAAGAAGAAGAAGAAGAAGAAGAAGAAGAAGAAGAAGAAGAAGAAGAAGAAGAAGAAGAAGAAGAAGAAGAAGAAGAAAAGAAGAAGATGATGGAGAAGAAGGAGAATGAGAGAAGAAAAAGAAGAAGAGGAACCAGAACGTGTAGTTGAGGGTGAGAAAAAGAAAAGAAGAAGAAGATTGGAGAGGATGGAGAAAAAGGAAGAAAGAGAGATAAGGCAAAAAGAGGAGAAGAAGAAGAGGAGTATGAAATAGAGATGAAAAGAACAAACGGAGGTAAAAAAAATCAAATCACAGCGCGCAATAATTGGAGTGTGTGGAGCTGAATTCAAGCGTTAATATAAACACGAATCAGTTATCTGAAAAAAACGCGAATTTGTCGTTGAAAGGGATTGGAAAGAGGAGGAAGGGGAGAAGGAGGAGGGGGAGGAGGAGAAGGAGGAGGAGAATGAAGAGAAGAAGGAGAAGGAGGAGAAAAATAAGAAGGAGGATGAAGAGGGGGAGGCAAAGGAGGAGAAGGAGAAGGAGGAGGTGGAAGAAAAAGAGGTGGGAAAGTAGGAGGCGGACGAGTAGGATACGGAGGGAGAGGAGAAGGAGAAGGAGAAGGAGGAGGAAGAGGACGAGAAGGGGGAGGAAAAAGAGGAGGGAGAGTAGGAGGCGGAGGAGTAGGATAAGAAGGAGGTGGTGAAGGAGAAGGAGGAGATGGATGAGCAACAGGACAATGAAGGAGATAAGGAATTATTGGATGAGGAGGATGTGGAAGAGGATGAGGAAGAGGAGATGATGGAGAAGGAGTAGGAGAAAGAGAAGTAGAGGAGTAGTAGGAGGTGGAAGAGGACGATGAGGAGTAGGAGGAGAAGGAGGAGGAAGAGGAAAAGGAAAAGAGGAAAAGGATGGAGGAGAGAGAAAGAGAAAAAGATGGAGAAGGAGGAAGAGGAGAAGAAGGAGCAAGAGGAGAAGAAGGAGCAAGAGGAGAAGAAGAAAGAGTGGGGAGAGGAGAAGATGGAGCAAGAGGAGAAGAAGGAGCAAGAGGAGAAGAAGAAAGAGTGGGATGAGGAGGAGGTGGAAGTGGTTGAGGAAGAGGAAAAGCAACAGAAGTAGGAGGAAAAGGAGGAGGTGGATGAGGAAGAGGTCAATGAAAAGAAGAGTTGAATGAAGAGGATGATGAAGAGGAGGAGTAGGATTGAGGAGGGGGAGGGAAAGGAGAAGAAGGAGTAGGATTAGAAGGAGTGAGAGGAGGAGGAGGAAGAGGAAAAAGATGAGGAGAAGGAGGAGGAGTAGGAGGAGGAGGAGGAGGAGGAGGTGGAAGAGGACGATGAGGAGTAGAAGTAGAAGGAGAAGGAGGAAGAGAAGGAGGAAAAACCAATCGGTTAAATTGATACAGAGCAGTGCAAACATGCATCACAACACGACTGAGTGAAAAAATCGGAAAAAACTGGTGAAAATTAAAAAACCGTGAAAATTCCTGGGATTTGAATGTTGTCGGGTTTGCTGACTGGGAAATTATTTGACGCTCTCGGTTGACTCTTAGAGAGGGAGAGAGAGAGAGTGAGAGGGGGAAAAGAGAAAAAGGAGAGAGAGGTGAAAGAGAAAGAGGGAGAGGAGAAGGAAAGAGAGAGAGAGAAAGAGAGTGAGGGAAAAGAGAGGAGAGAGAGATTCAATCATTCATTTAGATTACAATCATAATACAGTACATCTGTTTCAATCCAATGCTTTGATAATAAAAAAATTGTATTAATTACCCAGTTCGCATTAATTAACTCATCCAGAGATCACGTTCAATCTGCTATACTCTGTCCAAGCGAAGAAGACAATCTGGCAAGATGGGAAAATGACTCCAGCTCGATCAATATTGGTTCAAAAATTTATTGATTCAGTCTCAACCGTAGGAAACATCCTGGTATACAATTTTAGACCATTGATTTCTCGAATCAATATTGACCGAGCTGGGGTAGTTTTCTCATCTTGCTAAAGGGTCTTCTTTGCTTGGACAGACTTGAATTGTTACTTAATCAAAGGATCAATAAATTTTTGAATTTCAGTTGAACAGAGAACAAAGTTAACCAGATATAAAAAAATGAACAAAATTCACAATTCTACCTGAATACATTCATTGAGAGTGGGTGGTAGTGGACGGCAAACTGCCGAACGGCAAAATCAAGCCCCATAAGAACAATGTAATTTTTATCAATCTCTTGGAGCAGATAGAGCCTCTATTTATGGACAGAATTTCACGTTCTTCATCTCATTGAGAAGAGAATTCAATTCTCCAAAGGCGCTTCTTTTTCGATTTTGAGTTTATTTTGTTAATTATTGTATAACTAATTAACTAAAAAAGTATTGAACTCTTATTATGTGAATAAAGTTAAAATCGAAAAAGTAAAAAGTCACGCCCCTGGAGAATTGAATTCTCTCTCCAATGAGATGAAGAACGTGAAATTCTGTCCATAAATAGAGGCTCTATCTGCTCCAAGAGATTGATAAAAATTACATTGTTCTTATGGGGCTTCATTTTGCCGTTCGGCAGTTTGCCGTCCACTACCACCCACTCTTAATTAAATCATTGAGCTAGCTTTAGAACATTGAACGTAGGTTAGTTGAACGGAGATTGATGAAACCACATCCAATCACCCGAGCAAGAGTCAGTTAACCGGGGATCAAAAGTTAACCGGAGATTTTCAAAAATTCACGATTCAACCTGAATACATTCATCAAATCATCGAATCAGCTTTAGGACAGTAAACGTGGGTTAGTTGAACGAAGATTAATGGAACCACATTCAATCACCTGAGTAAGATCAGTCAGTTAACCGGAGATCAAAAGTTAACCAGTTATCAAAAAAGGAACAAAACTCAAAATTCTACCTAAATACATTCTTTAAAAATCATTGAATTAGCTGTATGACAGTTAACGTAGGTTAGTTGAACGGAGATCAATAAAACCACAACCAATCACCCGAGCAAGAGTCAGTTAACCGGAGATCAATATTTAACCGAAGATCAATCCAGGTACATCCCATTCTAAACCGGACTTCATAATGTGTTGCCTGAGAGTAGGCTACCCATGAAATACTAAATCACTTGATAAGGGACGTGAATTATCTCTACATCTGTCATTCTCTCTGTATTATTCTCCTCTCTTCTTATTCTATCCTATCCATATTTACTCCCCCTTCTTTCATTCTCTTCAAGTTACTCTTTCCTCATTCTTTCAGTTTCTCTTCTCCATTTCCCATTTTATCTCATCCTTTTCACATTCTTCCATTCTCTTCACGTTCTCTCCCTATTTTTTTTCTCTCTTTTTTTCTTTGTCTTCTTTCATTTTCTCTATATTCTCTTCAACTTAGAGTTGTGTGCTAGAGGGGACCTAGAGTCCTATATTCGCCCTAATAAAAGCAATTTAATTCTCTCTATATTATCTCCTCCTCTCATTCTCTCTAAATTCTATCCCTCTTTTCCCTCTCTATTTGTTTTCCTCCACAATCTTTTTTTTCTCTCCTCTTTTTCCCATTCTCTCCATATCCACTTTCACTTCCCTCAATCTTTTTGTTTCCCTTCGCCTTCTCTCATTCTACTCTGAATTCTCATTCCAATCTTTCATGCTCTCTACATTCTATCCCTCTTTCCTCATATTCGTTTTGTTCTTCTTTAACTTTTTTCATCCTTTCTATATTCTCTCCTCCCCTCATTCTCTCCAAATAATCTTTATCTTATCTCATTGTCTTCCTTTCCCCTCGTCTTCCTTTTATTCTCTTTATGTTTAATCCTTCCTTTACATTCTTTTCGTTACTATCCACCCTTTCTTATTTCTCTCCTCATCCTCCCAGTTCATCAGAATTCACACCCTCTTTCTCCATTCTCTTTGATTTTCATTCACCTTCCTTCATGCTCTCTATATTCTCTCCCACTCCCTCATTCTCTCTAAATCCTCTTCCTCTTTATTCTTTCTCAATTTATCTCTCATTTCCCTTATTTCTCAACAGGAAGGAGAAGGAGTAGGAGGAGGAGGAGGAGGAGGAGGAGAAGGAGTAGAAGGAGGAAGAGAAGGAGAAGGGTGAGGAGGAAGAGAAGTAGAAGAAAATATATAAATACAAGAATGTAGATCCGGAGATGAAGAATAAAATGGGAAAAATTTAAAAGTAGAAGAAAAAAGAGAATACGAAGAAGAAGAGGAAAATGAGGAAAAAGCTGATAAATTGGATGAAGATGAAGATGGAGAAGATCATGTCCAAGGAGAGTAGCAGAATATCGAATAGAATATAGTATATGGGAGGAAACGAACTAAAAAAATAGAAACTATTGAAAAAGAAGAAGGAAAAGAAAATAGACGGTTGTGAGTATGAAAGTGGGGAGAATGAGGCAATACGAATATGGAATGATGGGAGACTGAGAAAATAGAACGTTGAGAGAATGAGAGAATGTCGAACATGTGTTACATGCTGTGGACATAATGAAGCATTACATGTGAAGCATCATTCACATGTGGGCTTGTTTCAACACTATTAACGACCACTCCAACATGTCAAGTGAATTACGAGTGTTTTTGGAGAGGAGGAGGAGGAGGAGGAGGAGGAGGAGGAGGAGGAGGAGGAGTAGATGATAATATGGTGAGAAGGAGGAATGTTAGAGGAGGAGGATGTTTTGAAGGGGTGTAGTAGGAGGAATTAGAGGAGGAGGAAGAGGAGGAGGAGGAGGAGGAGGAGAAAGAGGAGGAGGAGAAGGAGGAGGATGATGAGGAGAAGGAGGGGGAAGAGGATTAGGGGAAGGAGGAGGAGGAGGAGGAGTAGATGTATATAATATGGTGAATGTTGAATGGTGGAGGACATTAATGTTTTGAAGGGGTGAACTAGGAGGAGTAGGAGAAGGAGGAGGTAGGGGAGGAGGAGGAGGAGGAGAAGAAGGAGGAGGAAGAAAAGGAGGAGGAGGAAGAGATAAGATTAGATTAGATTAGATTACTTTATTCAAATAGATAACAAAATTCGGCTTAGATTATACATTGTAATATAATAAATGAGTAAGACAAAATTATCCTATAAATTTCACAAAATAGAGACTTCAAGTAAAAATACGGAAACGGTGATGTAATGAATGCGAAATTTATACAAATTTTAAATTGGAGGTTCTGCAAAATGAATAAGGAGTGTAAGTTATCTAATTGAAAAGGCGAAGTTTAGACATATATATGTCCATTCTTGGGAAAGGATAATAAGGATATCCTTTCCATCAACACTTGTCCTTGTATGAAGAGAAGGAGGAGGAGGAGGATTATAAGGAGGATGAGTAGATTTATTTAATATGATGGATGTTGAATGGTAGAGGACAATAATGTTTTGAAGGGGTGAAGTAGGAGGAAGTGGAGGAGGAGGAGGAGGTGGAGGAGGGGAGGAGGAGGAGGATGAGGTGGAGGGAAGGAAGAGGAGGAGGAGGAGGAGGAGAAGGAAGAGAAGAAGGAGGAGGAGGAGTAGGAGGGAGAGAAACAGATGTAGGTGAAATAAAAGTATTATTTATTGATTCATATTAATATACATTAAAAGCTCTGATTACAGAATTCTCATTCTATTATACAGAGTGCTTGAGGAGGAATATGCAATACTTCTCAGGCTGATTCCTTACACCAAGTAGACAAAGATGCTCCATGGGACCAACCCCAAAAACGCTTTGTTACCGAGATAACAATGGCGGAAAATTGAGATTTTTCAAAAAATATTCATTTTCCTAATTTTTTTGAGACCTAACTCAAGGTCTAAAATATCCAATTTCTATGTAAAATTAGCTGAGGAGTCTAATTAAACCAGTTCGAAGTTTGTTACTTCAACGGTTATTTTGATAGAAGGGAAAATATGCTAGAAAACGTCATTTTTCAACAATAAGGGTAAGAACTGGATGAGGAATAATAAATTTGTATTTTTATTAATGGAAGTTGAAGAGAGTCGAATTATAAAGGAAAAGTTAAATGGTGCCGACTGTGAAAATCTTACCCAAATTTCATAAATAGCGATCAAAAACTGCAAAATTGACAAATCATAGCAAAAGTGATAAATTTGTGTTTAGTAGCGAATATTCCAATTAAATCGCCATTTCTGAGATTTAGGTAAGATTTACACAGTCGCCGCCATTTTACTTTCCCTTTAGTATCCGACTCTCTTCAACTTCTATTAAAAAAATACAAATTTATGATTCCTTACCTACTAATAACCCTTATTGTTTGAAAAAATGGCGTTTTTTGGTATAATTATTATTCAAATTATCTCAATAACCGTTGAGGTTACAAACTTCAAACTGGATCCATTGAATTCCTCAGCTATTTTCACATGTGAAATGCTCATTTTAGAACCTCAGTAAACCCTCTAATGAATTAGAAAAATTAATCTTTTTCCAAAAATCTCAATTTTCCGCCATTGTTATCTCGGCAACAAAGCGTTTCTGGGGGTTGGTCCCATGGAATTTTTCCGTCTACTTGGTGTAAGGAATCAGCCTGAGAAGTATTGCTATTGCACATTCCTCTTGAAACACCCTGTATAATTCAGTTTGTAATTCAAGTTTGATGTAAGTTTAATTCAGTTCAACTAACATAAAAGTTCTTCTCCTTTCCATTGTTTTCATCATTCATTCTCTCCTTCTCCCACCTAGTTCTCCTTCCTCCATTCTCCTGACTCCTATTCCTTCATTCCACCTCATTCCACCTGACATGTGCCTTCCTCTCTGATTTCCCTTTAGGCTAGCTGTCTTTTCTGAATTGCGGGCTTTCAATTCTCCCCAGGGAAAAAGTGTACACATGTGATTTCCTTCTACCTTTTTCTTCTTCTTCTTCTACTTCTTCTTCTTCTTCTACTTCTTCTACTTCTTCTTCTTCTTCCTCTTCTTCTTCTTCTTCTTCTTCTTCTTCTTCTTCTTCTTCTTCTTCTTCTTCTTCTTCTTCTTCTTCTTCTTCTTCTTCTTCTTCTTCTTCTTCTTCCTCTTCTTCTTCTTCTTCTTCTTCTTCTTCTTCTTCCTCTTCTGCTTCTTTCCCTCCTTCTTATCGATCTTCCTCTTTTTTCTCTTTTAAAATATCTAGAATTTGTCTAGAACACAGTTATACATGATTTCAATTCCATAGACAAGGATAATTGAGATATTGTGGCCAATCACAACTCTCGTTATTCAATAGCAAGATTTGTGATTGGCCAAAGTGTATAGGATAGTGGAGGTGGGGCAGAATGAAGCAGCTGACTATGATACTGACGTCACGGAGTTCCTCTAGTCAAACATTTAGCATTGATTCCCCTATCGTTTACGAAAAATCGTACGCTTTTTTCCAATTTTACCAATTACAGAATTGTTTAGTGGATAAATCTATATCTATAAAAGCGGAATGGCACTGACTGATTCATTCATCACCAGAACTAAAAATCCACTAAAGCGATTGCGTTCAAATTTGGCAGACATGTTCAGTTGGACGTTTAGACGCACGCTAAGAAAGGATTTTAAAAACTTTTCAAAGATACGCAAAATATTTTAGTTTTACTAGAGTTTTTTGGCGTTTTCCTCATTTTTTCGAGAACCAATCGGTAGAAAATGTTGATATTTGGTGGTAGGTTCAGATAAGGTCTAGAAATATTGTGTTGAGATATTATTGAATTCCGTTCAAGATTACACCAGTAATCAGGTTTTTCAAAATTGTAGATGTTTTGCGGGTTGCATATCTTCCGCCTTGATACGACCAATCCTTATTGTAAATTCAATGGTTCAGCCAGATTAAAGATGAACTAATTTGGAAGATGATGAATCAAGTTTCAAACTATGTCCGATATACTTCCCAAGGTTACGCTTAACATTAGCGTTTTACTTTTTTTTAATTTTCTGAGTTTTTCTTAGATTTTCCTAGAACAAATTGGCAGAAAATGTTGCAATTAAGTGAACAGGTCCAGATTAGGTGTAGAAATGCTGTGCTTAATAAATTTCAAACACCTACTGAACGGAATTTGCAGGCGAGCGAAGCAAGCCTGTTTGACTCACTTACACTGCCTATACTGTCGGGGGCCCAGGGGGCGAAGCCCCCTGGTTAGGTGGAGAAGGCGAGCGAAGTGAGCCTGCCGGCTAGTTTCTTATATGAGCTTGTAGAGAATTTATTGACCTACATTTTGAGTGATTTAAATCTTTATTCTACTCAAATTTAACATGAGAAAAAGTACGTCAAAGTGTCTCGGGAATACTCTACAGCTAAGCTAATGAGATTATGGATTGCAGTATATTTAATATGAAACACGTCAAAGATGAAATTTGCTACTGAAATTTATCAAGCAGGATAAGAACATACTCCATACAATTATGAACAGGTAAATCATCAACCTGAATATTATCATTATTTATCAACCTGTAACTTGAATAAAGTACATATACTGTACAATCTAATTATAGCACAATTACTGAACAATCATAATAAATCTTATGATAAACTCATATTACATGCCTGGTAGATGAACATGGGATGCGGGGAAATTGAGAGAAAAATAAGGGGAAGAAGAGAAAGAAAGAGAATTTGTAAGAGGAGGAGGAGAATGAGATGAGGGAAAATGAAGAGAGAAGAAGGAGTAGGAGGAGAATGGGAAGGAGAAAGAGGAGAAGGTGGGGAGATGGCAGCAGAATAAGGAGAAGAATGAGAAGAAGAAGAAGGAGAAGAGGAATAGGAAGGAGGAGAATCAACGGGAGGGAGATGAGAAGGTGTTGTGGAGGCAGCAAAATAAGGGAGAAAAGAAGAATAGGAGAAAAAGAAGAAGAGGAAGAAAAAAGGTGAAAAGAAGAATGAGAATGGAAAGAGATAGAAGAGGATGCAGAAGGATGAAGAAAAAGAACAAAAAAGGAGTAGAGGAAAAAAAGAAGAATAAGAGAAGAAGAAGAAGAAGAAAAGGAAGAAGAAGAAGAAGAAGAAGAGAAGAAGAAGAAGGAGGAGAGAAGGAAGAAGAAGAGAGAGAAGAGAGGAAGAGGAAGAAGGAGGAAAGAGGAGGAGAAGGAGAAGAAGAAGGAGAAGAAGGAAGAGAGAGAGAGAAAAGGAGGAGGAGGAGTAGGAGGTGAGAGGAGAGGAGAAGGAGGAGAGAGGAGGAGGAGGAGGAGAAAAGGAGGAGGAGAAGGAGGAAGGAGAAGGAGGAGGAGGAGTAATCACATACATGATATCAATTTTGCTAAAAGGAGAATTAAGTCAGGAGGAGAACTAATATCAATTAGGATAAATGTGAAGATGGAGGAGGAGAAGAAGAAGAAGGAGGAGGAGGAGGAGAAGAGGAGGAGGAAGTGGAACTGATTCACATACATGATTTCAGATTTTGAAGAAGAAGAATTAAGAAGCAGCCACAACTAATTATAGAAGAAGAAGAAGAAGAAGAAGAAGAAGAAGAAGAAGAAGAAGAAGAAGAAGAAGAAGAAGAAGAAGAAGAAGAAGAAGAAGAAGAAGAAGAAGAAGAAGAAGAAGAAGAAGAAGAAGAAGAAGAAGAAGAAGAAGAAGAAGAAGAAGAAGAAGAAGAAGAAGAAGAAGAAGAAGAAGAAGAAGAAGAAGAAGAAGTAGAGAGAGGAGTAGAGGTGATGAGAGAAGAACCTCTTTAAAGAAAAAGTGCCTAATCTCATAACTCTGAGCCTGCTAATTCCTGATAGTAATTTATTTGGAAACTGCAGCAGTAATTTAGAGTTATCAGGTTTAGTTGAGACGGGTGATTTGTGTTTTTTGGGTTGGTAGCCCTGGTGATAACTCTCAATCAAATTTCTTGCCCCCAAATTTATAATTATTATTGAGTTACCCTGTCTCCTACTGAATCTACACCTCCTTCTCCTTTTGATTGTTCTTCATCATCATCTTCTCCTTCTTCTTTCACCACTTTCTTATACTCCTCCTACTCCTACTCCTCCTCCTCCTCCTCCGCTTCTTCCTCCTCCTCCTTCAACCTCACTTTCTCATTCTTCTTCTCTTCCTCCACTTTTTCTTCTCCTTCTTCTTCTACTCCTTCTTTCTTCTTCTTCTCCCTTCTTCTTCTTCTTTCTTCTTTTTTCTCTTCTACTCCTCTCTCTTTATTCCTATTCTTATCCTTTTTTCTTCTTCTTCTTGTCCTTTTCTCCTCCTTCTTCTTCTTCTTCCTCTTCTCCTCCTTCTCCCTCTTCTCCCTCTCTTCTCCTTCCTCTTCTCTTTTTCTCTCTTCTTCTTTCTTCTTCTTCTTTCCTTTCTTCCTTCTTCTTCTCTTCCTTCTTCTTCTTCTTCTTCTTCTTCTTCCTTCTTCTTCTTCTTCTCTCTTCTTCTTCTTCTTCTCTTCTTCTCTTCTCCTTCTTCTCCTTCTCCTCTTCTTTTTCCCTCTCTCCTCTCTCTCTTTTCCTCTCTCTCTTTATTTCTCTACTCCTCCTCCTCCTCCTCTTCCTTCTCTCCTCCATTCTTCTCCTTTCTTTCCCTCCTACTCTCCTCCTCCTCCTCCTCCTCCTCCTCCTCCTTCCTTCCTCCTCCTCCTCCTCCTCCTCCTCCTCCTCCTCCTCCCTCTCCTCCTCCTCCCTCTCCTCCTCCTCCCTCCTCCTCCAACTCCTCCCCTTCCTCCCCTCTTCTCCTCTTCTTTCACACAATATGTACCTATTTTCCTCTGACATCCTCCTTGCTCCTCATTTCTGCTTCTCTAAATGTTCACCTCATCCTCCTCCTCCTTCTCCTCCTCCTCCTGATCCTTCTTTTCATCCTCCTCAACACAGGTCTCTCTGCGGATGTCATGTCCTAACTTAGCTCCTCCTCCTCCCCCTCCTCCTCCTCCTCCTACCACTACCACCTCCTCTTTCGAGTGGTTAGTAGGATGCTAAAGAAGTCTATTATTATTGGAATTTATGAGCCCTTGAGCCAGTTTCAGCAGGTATTCCAACATGAGAGACTCCCTCTCTGCTTGTACTCGCAATTTTGGATGGATGCCAGATTTCAAACTCTACTCTTGTCTTCTTCATCTTCTTCTTCTTCCTCTTCTTCTTCTTCTCACTCACCTTCTTAATCTTATTCTTCTTATTCATATTCTTCACCTGCTTCTCCACCCCCTTCTTCTTCTTATTCTTCTCCTTCTTTTCCTCCCTCTTCTTCTTCTTCTTCTTCTCCTTCTCCTCCTTCTTCTGCTTCTTCTGCTTCTTTCTCTCACTCACCTTCTTCACCTTCTTCTTCTTATTCTTCACCTTCACCTTCTTTTTCTTATTCTTCATCTTCACCTTCTTTTTCTTATTCTTCACCATCACCTTCACCTTCCTCACCTTCTTCTTCTTCTTCTTCTTCTTCTTCTTCTTCTTCTTCTTCTTCTTCCTTCTTCTGCTTCTTCTGCTTCTTCTGCTTCTTCTGCTTCTTTCTCTCACTCACCATCTTCATCTTCTTCTTCTTATTCTTCACCTTCACCTTCTTTTTCTTATTCTTCACCTTCACCTTCACCTTCCTCACCTTCTTCTTCTTCTTCTTCTTCTTCTTCTTCTTCTTCTTCTTCTTCTCCTCCTCCTTCTTCTTCTTCTTCTTCTTCTTCTTCTTCTCCTTCTTCTTCTTCTTCTTCTTCTTCTTCTTCTTCTTCTTCTTCTTCTTCTCCTCCTCCTTCTTCTTCTTCTTCTTCTTCTTCTTCTCCTCCTTCTTCTACTTCTTCTTATTCTTCTTCTTTCCCTTCTACCACATCATCCCCTCTTATGAATTTTATCAATTCAAAATACCTAGAAAAAACCACAAAAATTACAATCAAATATCACAATAGGAAGCTAACTTAAGTCTGCCCAAGCGGAGAAGACATTCTGGCAAGATGGGGAAATATTTTCTCTTTCAAAAAATATAAACTGACACTGAAAAGACACTGCTGATACAGCTGGGGTCCTGGGGGCGCCAGGCGCCCGGCTGGGCGGAGAAGGCGAGCGAAGCGAGCCTGCCGGCTTGTTGGGTATGAAGGTTCATTTATTAACCCTTCCAAAAAATCAACTGCTCAGTTAGTAATTCATTAGGAAGTGATCGAATGAATGATTATTTGATAGAAGGGTGGAAAAAAAGTCGTGAAGAAGGAGGAAGAGGAGGAGGAGGAGGACCATGAGGGAGGAGGAGAAGGAGGAGAAAAAGAAGGAGGATTCAGATTCAGATTCAGATTCATTTACTTTATTTATGTAAATTACAAAAATATATCGGCTAAAATCCTATAATATGCAAATTGAAAATGATACTAATTACATCGCTCGTTTTAATAACTAAGTATGGACCATTAAAGACTATATGAGAACTTACGAGAATGATTGAAATGTAGGATTTAATAATTATGTTAACGGTACTGTAACTGATGCTGTAATTACATAAAAAGGCGGAGTTTGGACATATAAGTGTCCATTCTTGGAGAGGAATGCTCAAGAACATACCTCCCATTAACACTCAACCATGATGACGAGGACGACGAGGAGAGGGAAAGGAGGAGGAGAAGGACGATGAGGAGGGAAGGAGAAAAATGAGGAGGATGGGGAGGAGTAGGATGAGGAAGAGAAAGAAAAGAAGGAGGAGGAGAAGGGGGAGTAGGAGTAGAATTAGGAGGAGGAGGGGTAAGATGATGTTGATGAGGAGGAGGAGAAGGAGGAGGAGGAGAAGAAGAAGGAGGAGGTGGTTGAAGAGGAGTGGTGCGAGGGAGAGGAGAAGGAATAGAAAGTGAAGAAGGGTGAGGAGGAGGTGGAGGAGTAGGAGTAGAATTATGAAGATGAAGGGGAAAATGAGGATGAGGAGGAGGAGGTAGAGGTGGTTGTGGAGTAGGAGGAGAAGGAGAAGTAGGAGGTGGAGGAGTCAGAGGATAAGGAGGAGGAGGAGAAGGAGGAGGAGGAGGGGGAGGAGGAGGAGGAGGAGGAGGAAGGAGGAGGAGGAGGAGGAGGAGGAGAAGAGGAGGAAGAGGAGGAGAAGGAGAAGGAGGAGGGGAGAGGAGGGAGGAGGAGGGTTGGAGGAGGAGGAGGAGGAGGAGGAGAAGAAGAAGGAGGAGGAAGGAGTTGAGAAAGGAATTCAGGAAGCAGAACAGAGATCCATATGAGATGACTTGATTGGACCCTCAGCATTCTCCCACACTAAAATATAAGATGTGAGATTTTTAACACAGTGACTATGGTCTGGACGAGCAGAAAAGACATTCTGGCAAGATGGAAAAATGTCTCCAACTCGGTCGATTCCTGTTCAAAAATTATAAATTAGGTCTTAAATTGTAGATCAGAATGTTTCCTACAATTTGAAACTAAATTCATGATTCTTGAACCAATATTGACCGAGCTGGAGTCATTTTCCCATTTTGCCAGAGGGTCTTTAGAGTAAATAGTGGAAAGGTGTTTCCCACCTTTACTCTCTGCACTATACTCTGTAATGCTCGCTCATGCGCGAATGTGTTCGTTCGTGCGTTATTCTGCCGCTTGCTGCGTGCTAGTGCGTACGGAAGGGTGAAGAAATATGAGGTGGGGATGAAGGAAGAGGAGGAGGAGAAGGAGGAGGAGGAGGAGGAGGAGGAGGAGGAGGAGGAGTAGGTGGAAGAGGAGGTGGAGAATAAAGACGAATGAAGAATTTTTTTAAAATCAGAAATGCGTAAATATTATGACATTATCAAATTCAGAGCAAGAGCTGACGATAGGAATGGAGAGAAGAAGAAGGAGGAAGGGAAGAAGTGAGAGGAGGAAAGGAGGAAGAAGGAGGAGGAGGAAAAGTAGGACTTTCGGGGGAAGTAGGAGGATGAGGAGGGGTAGAAGGAGGAGATGTAGGAGGAGGGAAATAAGAAGAAAAAGAAGGAAAAGAAGAAGAAGAAGAAGAATATGAAGGAGAAGGAGAAGGAGAAGAAGAATAAGAAGAAGAAGATGAAGAGGAAGATTCAGAAGAGGAAGAGGTGAAGAATCAGTAAAGACATAATAAGTCAATAAAAGTTAATAATATTAGAGCAAGAAATTTTATAAAGATCTATCACGCTTCTCCTTCTTCTTCTTCTCCTTCTCCTTCTCCCTCTTCTTCCTCTCATTCATCTTCTTCTTCTTCTTCTCACTCTTCTTCCTCTCATTCTCCTTCTTCTTCTTCTTCTCCCTCTTCTCCCCCTTCTTCTTCTTCTTCTTCTTCTTCTTCTTCTTCTTCTTCTTCTTCTTCTTCTTCTTCTTCTTCTTCTTCTTCTTCTTCTTCTTCTTCTTCTTCTTCTTCTTCTTCTTCTTCTTCTTCTTCTTCTTCTTCCTCTTCCTCCTCTCATTCTTCTTCTCCTTCTTCTCCTTCTTCTTCTTCTTCTTCCTCTTCTTCTTCCTCTCCTTCTTCTTCTTCTCCGTATACTTCTACCTAACCTCCTTCATCTTCTTCTCCGTATACTTCTACCTAACCTCCTTCTTCTTCTCCTTCTTCTTCCTCTTCTTTGTCCTCTCTCTCTCCCTTACCGTCTTCCTCATCATCTATTTGTCCATTTCCATCTTCTTTTTTTTACTTCTTCCTTTTCTTCCTTTTTTACCATCGACCATCTCCCATCTCAAAATTTTCCTTTTTTCCTCCTTATTCTTCTACTTCTTCTTCTTCTTCCTGCTTCATCAAAGGATTTAATCTCAGCAACCGCCGTCTTAAGGTAAATAGGCCTTCTAGGGATATAAACCAAACGGAAACAGGCCTATTTATTTTTAAACCCTCTTTTGTGTGGTGAAGAACAAAACTTCTAATATCCTGCCATTATTATCTTGTATTATACCTTTTGTGCGCCTTTGTCCACCTCCTCCTCCTCCTCTCCTCCTCCTCCTCCTCCTCCTCCTCCTCCTCCTCCTCCTCCTCCTCCTCCTCCTCCTCCTCCTCCTCCTCCTCTCCTCCTCCTCCTCCTCCTCCTCCTCCTCCTCTCCTCTCCTCTCCTCCTCCTCCTCCTCCTCCTCTCCTCCTCCTCCTCCTCCTCTCCTCCTCCTCCTCCTCCTCCCTCCTCCCTCCTCCTCCTCCTCCTTCCTCCTCCTCTCCTCCTCCTCCTCCTCCTCCTCCTCCTCCTCCTCTCCTCCTCTCCTCCTCTCCTCCTCTCCTCCTCCTCTCCTCCTCCTCCTCTCCTCCTCTCCTCCCTCCTCTCCTCCTTCTCCTCCTCCTCCTCCTCCTCCTTCTCCTCCTCTCCTCCTCCTCCTCTCCTCCTCCTTCTCCTCCCTCCTCCTCCTCCTCTCCCTCCTCCTCCTCCTTCTCCTCCTACTCCTCCTCCTCCTTCTCCTCCTTCTCCTCCTTCTCCTCCTTCTTCTTCTTCTTCTTCTTCTTCTTCTTCTTCCTTCTTCTTCTTCTTCTTCTTCTTCTTCTTCTTCTTCTTCTTCTTCTTCTTCTTCTTCTTCTTCTTCTTCTTCTTCTTCTTCTTCTTCTTCTTCTTCTTCTTCTTCTTCTTCTTCTTCTTCTTCTTCTTCTTCTTCTTCTTCATCTTCTTCTTCCTCTTCTTCTTCTTCTTCTTCTTCTTCTTCTTCTTCTTCTTCATCATCTACTCCTCCTTCTGGTCCACCTACTCGTCATCCTCATCACGTTTCTCTATCTCTTCTCTTTCTACTCTTTCATCTTTCCCACAATCTCTTCCTCTTTTTTCTTCTCCTCCCTCTCCTCCTCCTCCCCTCTCTCCTCTCTCTCCTCCTTCTCCCCTTCTCCTCTTTCTCCTCCTCCTTCTCCTCCTTCTCCTCCTTCTCCTTCTTCTCCTCCTTCTCCTCCTTCTCCTCCTTCTCCTCCTCCTACTCCTCCTCCTCCTTCTCCTCCTTCTCCTCCTTCTCCTCCTTCTCCTCCTTCTCCTCCTTCTTCTCCTCCTCCTCATGCTAGTAATCCTCCTCCTTCTCCTCCTCTTCCTTCTCCTCCAACTCCTCCTCCTTCTCTTCCTCTACACAGGCCAAGTGTTAATGAAGAGGATATAAAATTATACTTATCCAAGAATGGACATTTTTATGTCCAAACTTCGCCTATTCATTAAGATATTTCAATGCACAACAAGTAGCATATTGTTTGGATAATTTTTCTCCGATTTTTGCATCCACATATAACCTCTCTCGTTTAATAGATTATAGAATAACCTGTAAAAATTGTATTATAAAATATCGAGATTAGTGTGTAACTTGTAGAAATGATAGTATCCAATCAGAATGAAGAAGTCCAATCTGAGAAGAAGAAGAAGAAGAAGAAGAAGAAGAAGAAGAAGAAGAAGAAGAAGAAGAAGAAGAAGAAGAAGAAGAAGAAGAAGAAGAAGAAGGAAAAGATAAAAGTGGAAAAGGAGAAGAAGGAGAAGAAGAAGAAGAAGAAGAAGATTATATTGTAAGAGTGGAAAGACTGCTTCTAATAATGATTTCATAAACAATATCGCAGAAAATGAACAGGGATTATAGCAGACATCAACAATTTTGGCGGATAGTGAATGTCTCTTATCTTCTGCCAGCTCTGTCAGAACACTCTGATAGCGGTCTAAGAGAGCGAAACTAATCAGCTGAATCAGCTGTAGATCCAATTTGTTCTCATAGACCGCTCCCTGACTTTCCTCACAGAGCTGACAGCTGATAACAGCCGTTTGTCATCCGCCAGCTACTATAATTCCTGCTAAACCGTCTCAGCTTAAGTACCCTATCTTCACAAGATGGCGGATTTTCATTCCTGAGATTTTTGGAATTTACGATGCTTTGCAAAAGTGGTTGTTGAGGAATTTTTGAATTTTTTAACGGTATACATTGTTTTATAAGTTTCAAGTTGATTCATATTCTAGGATGTACACTTTGAAGAGAGTCGGATTCTAAAGGAGAAGTTGAATGGCAGCGATTTTGTAAATCTTACTCAAATCTCAAAAATAGTGATAAAGAATCGCAGAATTGACAAAACACACCACAAGTGATAAATTTGTGATTAGTAGCGATTTTGCGATTTTTGATCGCAATTCCTGAGATTTGGGTGAAACTTGCACAATCGCTGCCATCCAAATTTCCCTTTAGAATCCGACGCTCTTCAACTTCCATTAATAAAAAATACAATTTCATGATTCCTTATCCAGTTATAACCCTTATTGTCGAAAAATATCGTTTTTAGTATATTTTTCCAATTATCTCAATAACCGTTAAAGTTACGAACTTGGCACTGGTTTCATTGGATTCCTCAGCTAATTTTACATAGGATTCTATGATTTCAGAACCTCACTAGAGCCTCTAATAATAATACAAGCCTCTTAATAATTAGAAAAATTAATATTTTTTGAAAAATCTCCATTTTTCGACATTGTTATCTCGTTAAAAAAGCGTTTTTGGGGGTTGGTACCATGGAACTTTTCTGTTCACTTTGTGTAAGGGATAAGCCTGAGAAGTATTGCACATTTCTCCTGAAACACTCTGTATAATACATATATTAATATAATTATATGATACACATATAATATAATATAATAACATAAAAATGCAGTTTTGGGAAGATTGCTGTTTGGTCTCCTTTAAATCCAGGTTTTTTAGGTTTGGGTGCGTTTTAGACGAAGAAGTTACTCTACATTCCCTCTTCAGTATTCGATTCTCTACAATATTAGATCACTTTCTGGCGGCTTGTGCCCACGAAACAGGTGAAGTGCCCGTATCCTTTACTGTACAGCACTTCACCTGTTCCGTGGGTACGAGCCGCCAGTGTAATAGATCATTCAAAATGCCTGTCAACAATGAGATATCGTATCTCTATTACTTTAAAGTTGAAAAATTTAGATTTTAAGCTTATTCTGCTCATTATATCGATAACGATCAAAGTTGCAAACTCCTAACTAGTTTCATTCAGTTTCTTAGGTACTTTCACGAAAAAATTTACCCCTTTTATTACCCTTTTAAGGCCGTTACAGATTTGGAACTTTAGATGAAAATGAGAAAAAAATGGCGGCTGTGTGTGTAATTGATGATTTTTAGACATGAGAATTATATCTAGATCTGTTTTTTTACCAAGGAACAATTCCCTAGAGTATTGGTTGGCGAAGTTGACAAAACATAGCACAAGTGATGAATTTGTGTTGAGTAGCGATTTTTCTATTTTTGATCGCTATTTCTGAGATTTGGGTAAGATTTACACAATCGCCGCCATTGAACTTTCTCTTAAGAATTCAACTCTCTTTAACTTTCATTTATAAAAAATACAATCTTATGATTCCCCATCCAGTTATAACCCTTATTGTTGAAAATGGCGTTTTTTAGCATATTTTTCCAATTATCTCAATAACCGTTGAAGTTACAGACTTCAGACTGGTTTCATTGAATTCCTCAGCTAATTTTACATGGGTATTAATAATTCCAGAACCTCACTAAAGCCTTTAAAAAGTTAGAAAATATATATTGAAAAATATATATTTAATATATTTTAAAAAATCTATTTTGAAAAATCTCAATTTTCCGTCATTGCTATATTGGTAACAAAGCGTTTTTTAAGGGTTGGTCCCATGGAACGTTTTTGTCTACTTGGTGTAAGGAATCAGCCTGAGAAGTATTGCACATTCCTCCTGAAACACCCTGTATAATACATATATTAATATAATTATATGATACACCTTGTATAGTATATAAATCATCCCCTTGTATTGTTCAATTTTTTCGAATATTCACATCAGATTATAAATCTACATTGAAAAATATCTACTTTGATAATATTTAATCATAATTAATGACTCTTTTCTTGTTTCAGGTATGTTTCAAATAGAGTCACAACGCAACATATTGAGGGAAACCTGTTTGTAAGTCCAAAGTGTTTAATTTTTAAAAACACTATCGCGATAAGACATAGTAGTAGTTGAAAAATGAATGAAAATCAAACACCTTTTCAAATAGTACATTACACCACAAGCCCGGGAAGGAAAAGTTTACAGTATGAGGATAGTTTCCCGGGCGAGGCTTGCCGAGCCTGGGAATAATTCCGAATACTGTAAAAAACTGGGCGAGTGAGTGTATAATTTTTTTCGGTACACTTCAAATAAATTTTATTTATCTAATCTCATAAATGAACAAAACAAATAGAATTAATGAGAGCTAAGAACAGCTCGACCGGATAACTTACTATACTAGCTTCGGCTTTGGCTGAGCTGAATCTGGAGTAGGCTGAAATGCCAAGAATTGAAAGTTTGCATCACAAGTTTAGTGATTTAATCAATTGGATATTACTTAAAAACTATCAGAATACTCGATTTTCTTAGTCCAGAAACGTTTAAGCTCATGATAGTTTTTGTACGATCATCCTAAATTGTACAATAGCAATACAAAGTTTCTTGTTTTTGACAAATTCTTGGCAGTTTCACAGAAAGAGATGGTCCATTGTAGTTGTATTTTCTCTCGCTAGATGGTGCAAGCTGTCCAGTGTCCACGCTTGGAAAGAGATGGTTCTTGCATGGAAAGGACTTCTTTCCGCTCGAGGACAACAGCTGATTGATTATGTATGTAAATGACGACTTTCTAGTCTACATAGGGACTGGTAAGCAGCTTATTTCCGTGAAGTGTAGCGAAAAAACTATTATAAACAGCCCTAAGTTTTAAAGTTCAGTTTTCATAGTAGTAAATAATGAATTTTACAATAAGTGGTCCCATAGACTGGTAAAGCAGAAAAAAATTCTTGCAAGATTTAAAAATGACTCCAGCTCGATCAATATTGGTTCGAAAGTTATAAATTTTTAGGAAAAATTCCGAACTATAATTTGAGACCAATTTTATAATTTTTGAAAGAATATTGATCTAACCAAAATATAATCCCTTAAGCTGAGGCCGCACTGCCGGTGGGTAGAGCCTGGAGGGTGGAGGGTAGTTGGTAAATCTATAGAACATACACACCATCCATAGTAATACGTCGTATGAATGGTATGACGTCATTCTGTTTTTTGAGGTTATGTTGTTCATATTTAAGAATTTCAAGATGGCGGCTGAACACATATACGGCGTTGGTCAGAATATCTTCTTTGCTTGGACAGACTATAACCTGGACTCTTCAGATCTGATTTATGTTATCGTCTGACCAGGCAAAGAAGACATTCTGGCTAGATGGGGAAATAACTCCAGCTCGTTCAATATTCGTTCAAAAATAATAATTACACAAATTATGATAATAATATTATAATATTATAACCAGGCAAGAAAAACTAGGCTGAGCCTGTACTATTTTATTAATTATTGATTTGGTATGAATTGTAGGAAACATTCTGATCTACAATTTCAGACTAGACTAATAATTCTTCAACCAATATTGACCAAGCTGGAGTCATTTTCTCATCTTGCCAGAGGCTCTTCTTTGCTTTTACAGACTATAGGAGACCGCCTAACTTTTTGGCGACAGCTTCGTACCACTGGCGGCTCGTACCCACGAAAGAGGTGAAGTGCTGTACAGTGAAAGATACGGGCACTTCACCTGTTTCGTGGGCACGAGCCGCCAGTGCTTCGAACTCCTCACAAACTAAGAATATCTCTAACATTGGTTTAGTTTCTAAACAATCCTGGAAATGTTTCGAGCATGAAAGTTTCCTAAAACACTAAAAAAGACATAAAAGTCGCTTCAAGTAGTTTTCAAACTTTTATAGTGCTACTTGGGCGAAGTTTTGGCTTCCATGTATTTTCTAACACTTCTAGTAGCTCAGGTCTTCCCGGACTATTTTGAGAGCTGATAAGCTGAGAAAACGTAGAAAAACTATAGAAAACTTCAAATATTGCGTATAAAAATTTCACCTTTTTCAAAAATTTTCTATTAAGGGGACATTCTCAAGCGGCTATAGCCATCACAACTCTATTCACATAACTATAATCTATATCTATATAAGCGAAATGGCACTGACTGACTGACTGATTCATTCATCAACAGAACTAAAAATCCAATGAACCGAGTGCGTTCAAATTTGGCAGGCATGTTCAGTTGGACGTTTAGACGCGCGCTAAGAACGGATTTTGAAAACATTTCAAGGTTACGCCAAATATTTTAGTTTTTCTATAGTTTTGCGGCGTTTTTCTCATTTTTTCGAGAACTATTCGGTGGAAAATGTTGATATTTGGTGGGCAGGTTCAAATGAGGTCAAGAAATTTTGTGTTAAGATATTTTTGCAATCCGTTCAAGATTACGCCAGTAATCAGGTTTTCAAAATTGTAGATGTGTTGCGGGTTGCATATCTTCCACCGTGATACGACCAATCATAACTGTAAATTCAATGGTTAAGCGAGATTATAGGTGAACTAATTTGGACGATATCGAATCAAGTTTCAAACTATGTCCGATATACTTCCCAAGGTTACGCTTGATATTAGCGTTTTACTATTTTTTTAAATTTTCGGAGTATTTTTATTGAAACGCTGTGCTCAATAAATTTCGAATCCCTTCTGAACGAAATCTGTTTGTCTCAGCTTACACTGACAGAGGTTTTGCAGGCGAGCGAAGCGAACCTTTTTGACTCACACTGCCTATACTGTCGGGGGTCCAGGGGGCGGAGCCCCCTGGCTAGGCGGAGAAGGCGAGCGAAGCGAGCCTGCCGGCTAGTTCATCATAGAAAGACTATAATCGAAGTAAAGTACAAAGATTTATAATTTAGCTAACAAAATTAAATTAATTCAATCCCTAACTGCGTTAATATTTACTGAGCACTTCATACGCTACAACCCACCCTCATATTCAGTTTACCATATTAAACCCTTCATAACCAGAGTTCTAACCACCGTTAGCACTAAAACTTAGTTTTAAGTGTGCACGGCCGCTGCTTAACCGAAGTTTACCCACGCTCAACTGGACGGGTCAAGTACTCTACTTAAGTCCGGTACTTAACTTTGGAACTTAAGTTCGAAGCATCAAGAGCATCTGTTCTCCAATGAATATTATAACTATATATGTTTGATACGAGCGAACATTGCTTGCAAGTTGTATTACTATGTATACTGTATGTTACAGAGTCTGTTCTCCAACGTGTATTTTATCTATATAGGGTTGATAACACCAAACATTGTTTATAAGGTGTATCACTATACAGGGTGTTTAAGGAGGAATGTGCAATACTTCTCAGGCTGATTCCTTACACCAAGTAGACAAAAAATTTCCATGGGACCAACCCCCAAAACCGCTTTGTTACCGAGATAACAATGGCGGAAAATTGAGATTTTTCAAAAAATATTAATTTTTCTTATTCTCTGGAGGTTTTAGTAAGGTTTTTAAATCAATTCCTATGTAAAATTAGCTGAGGAATTCAATGAAACCAGTCTGGAGTCTGTAACTTCAACGGTTATTGAGTTAATTGGGAAAATCTGCTAGAAAACGCAATTTCTCTACAATAAGGGTTATAACTGGATAAGGAATCATAAACTTGTATTTTTTATTAATGGAAGTTGAAGAGAGTCGGATCATAAAGAAAAAGTTCGATGGCGGCGATTGTGTAATTCTTACCCAAATCTTAGAAATAGCGATCAAAAATCGCAAAATTGCTACTAAACACAAACTCATCACTTGTGCTGTTTTGTCAATTTTGCGATATTCTTCTTCTTATCATTATTTTTCCTCTTTTTCTTCTTCTTCCTATTTTTTTCGTCTCCTTCTTCTTCTCCCTCTCCCTCTTCTTCTTCTTCTTCTCCTCCTCCTCCTCCTCCTCCTCCTCCTCCTCCTTCTTCTCCTTCTCCCTCCTCTTCTTCTTCCTCTCCTTTTTCTCCCTCCTCATCTTTTTCTTCTTCTCCCCCATCCTCTTCTCCTTGTTCGTCCTCTTCTTCTTTCTATTTATTTTTTTTCAACTCCTTCTTCTTCTCACTCTTCTCCCTCTTCTTCTTCTCCCTCCTCTTCGAATCAAATCAAATTTTAACTTCCTCATGTTCCTTGTGCACTCCAAAATACTGTATGAACTTACCAATTATTGGAGTTATCATTAAGTTATGCCTGAATATTATGTTTTTGGAATCAAAAGAGACAATAGATCCTTTACATCAGCTGTTAGTAGGTTACATCACCTACAAGATGATACTGATATGATTTGAAACAAAATATTCCATTTTTATATATTTATGATATCTTTGTTCTTGAAACTGCTTTACCAAATATTTTCCAGTATATAATAGTCTTCCACCATGTTTCCTACTAGACAAGGTTATGTCGGCGAGGTGGAACACCTTTTGGTCTCTCCACCAAATAAAGCCATACGCTGATAATAATAATAATAATTCCATTTTTATACTATATTCAACTCGTGAAGATTAAAATACATTGATCACAAATAACAACTCTCAAACTCAAATAGGCTACTCGACCTCAGCTGGAACTCTATTCTCATGAAGACCGCTCCAGACTATCCTGCCAGAGCTGAACACCAATTTTGAACAGTCTTCAACAGCTGACGTTTTTGAAGTTGACTTAAAATAAAATCCTGCGGAAACCCCTAAACAAGCGGTGAAGTAGTCATTCCAAGCAAAGAAGACCCTCTGGCAAGATGGGGGAATCACTCCAGCTCGGTCAATATTGGTTCAAAAATCATCAATTTTTTCTCAAATTGTAGATAACATTCTTCTCTACAAATTGAGACCAAATTTACAATTTTTGAACAAATATTAACCAAGCTGGAGTCATCCCCCATCTTGCCGGAGGAACTTCTTTTTTGGACCAAGCCGTTGTCAGGAGTGAAGAGCTAGGTTTTCCGGTCCGGGAAATGTCTCACTAGAGCTTTTCCGAGCTTTTCCCCAGGCTGACAGCTGAAGACAGTCCTTTGTTAGAAGCTGTGATTTTCATGGCAAATAAATTGTCACGTCAACACTTTTTTTGTGAGATTTTCATCGAATTTTCCAGCGATTGTTGCCTTATATTACTGTTTTACAAGTTTAAGTTTATTTATTCATTAATTTGACAAAAATTAAATACGATATTTGCTTGGAAATACACAATAAACAATTACACACTGGCGGCTCGTACCCACGGAACAGGTGAAGAGCTCGTATCTTTCACTGTACAGCACTTCACCTGTTTCGTGGGCACGAGCCGCCAGTGGCAATAATGACTGTCAAACACGTCTTTCACTGAATTTTCATGAATAATGTGTCTAGAACAAGGTTATTCACTTTCACAGCACATCAGTTATACAGGGTGTTTCATGAGGAATGAGCAATATTTCTCAGGCTGATTCCTTACACCAAGTAGACAAAAAAGTTCCATGGGACCAACCCTCAAAAATGCTTTGTTACCACACAAATTTTTCACATGTTTTGTCTATTTGCGATTTTGGATTGATGATATTTGGGTAAGATTTACACAATCGCCGCCATTCAACTTCCAAAAATACAAATTTATGATTCCTTATCCAGTTATAACCCTTATTGTTGAAAAAAGGCGTATTTTCAGCATATTTTCCCCATTATCTCGATAACTGTAGGAGTTACATCCTTCAAACTGGTTTCATTGAATTTATCAGCTAATTTTACATAGGAATTGATTATTCTAGAACCTGAGTGAGCCCTCTAAAAAATTAGAAAAATCAATATATTTTGAGAAATCTCAATTTTCCGCCATTGTTATCTCGGTAACAAAGCGTTTTTGAGGGTTGGTTCCATGGGACTTTCCTGTCTACTAGGTGTAATGAATCAGCCTGAGAATTATTGCACATTCCTCCTGAAACACCCTGTATTAACATTTGAAAGCATTACAAATCATGCATATTGCCTTGGTTTTTCTCTCTTTGAGGATAATTTCCATAAAAAACCTTCATAAAATTCCTCTTATAGAATTCCTTTTGTGTTTTTTGTGATAGAGATTAGCAAGAAAGATTAGAAAAAGACAATTATTTATTTGAATATCTGAGTTGATATCCGTATGTAAAAACGCGTCTCCCACACTCATTGTGTAATATACTATTTTCTCACCAAAATAATTTTGGTGTCTGAATAATAATTTTGAATAATATTTTCAAATAATATATAATATAATTATAATATATTCATATAATATAATATATATTATATATAATATATATTTATATGATATAATATATAATTCTGAATAATTATTATTCAGACACCCAACTAATTAGTGATAGAATATGGATTTGTAATTAACATGAGAACATTTTTTTTCAACAACTTTTGAAATGGTCATGCAACATGTCTTAGTGAATTCGCTCAGCTTTGAAATGAAATGAAAATACACTTTATTAGGCGGAGTTAGGACTGGGAAGTCCTTTCTACCACTCAACTTTATGGTGTGTTCTACAGCACATCATGATGATAACAAATGTGAATAGGGAACAAAAATGTAAACGATATCACGAACTGAGGTCTATAGTCAGTCCAAACAAAGAAGACATTCTGGCAAGATGGGGAGATAACTACAGCTCGGTCAATATTGGTTCAAACATTATAAATTTGGACTCAAATTGTAGAGCAGAATGTTTCCTACAATTTGAGATCAAATTTTCAATTTTTGGAGAAATATTGTTGGAGGTGGAATCATTTTTCCATCTTGGTGGAATGTCTTCTTTGCTTGCACAGACTGTAGCTGTTTTGGCGGATGTGAGATGCGAGCTTCCTATCTGTAAAATACCACTTCAGGGAATTTCCGACTGAGTCCCTCAGGGTAGGAATGCTCTGTCATTTCACGGGTAGTAATATGGCCTCTTTCTGACAACGCCATTTTATAATGTTGACATTGTTCTCTCAACTCACTCACTCTCTCTCTCTCTCTCGCTCTCTCTCTCTCTCTCTCTCTCTCTGTTGAATCTCTCTCTCTCTCTCTTTTTGTCAAATGTTGAATCCAGGTTTCCAACTGTGTCACTGTAAAGCCGTGTATCGACAGTCCGAGGCGTGTGCCACGAATGCCTCGCGGTACAGTCTGTTGACGCAAAAAAAGTATGAACTCATGGCTGAGGCATATGTGTGATCTGCAATTTTTGTAACCATAAATGCGAGCACGCGAACAGATTGACTAACGCCATCAAGCGGGAGACAAAACAACTAAGGTCTGACAATAATTGATAATTTGGATTTTGGAGGTTAGTTTATTCTCAATTAGCAGATAAAAATTTGAGGCATTTTATACCTTTCCCCCTTTTTTCTTCTCCTCCTTCCACTACTCCTCCCTCTCCCCCTTCTCCACCTTCTCCTTCTTCTCCTTCTTCTCCTCCTTCTCCTCCTTCTCCTCCTTCTCCTCCTTCTCCTCCTTCTCCTCCTTCTCCTCCTTCTCCTCCTTCTCCTCCTTCTCCTCCTTCTCCTCCTTCTCCTCCTTCTCCTCCTTCTCCTCCTTCTCCTCCTTCTCCTCCTTCTCCTCCTTCTCCTTCTCCTTCTCCTCCTTCTCCTCCTTCTCCTCCTTCTCCTCCTCCTCTTCTCCTCCTCCTCTCCTCTCCTCCTTCTCCTCCTTCTCCTCCTTCTCCTCCTTCTCCTCCTTCTCCTCCTTCTCCTCCTTCTCTCCTCTCCTCCTTCTCCTCCTTCTCCTCCTTCTCCTTCTTCTCCTCCTTCCTCCTCTCCTTCTCCTCCCTCCTCCTTCTCCTCCTTCCTCCTTCTCCTCCTTCTCCTCCTTCTCCTCCTTCTCTCCTCCTTCTCCTCCTTCTCCTCCTTCTCCTCCTTCTCCTCCTTCTCCTCCTTTCTCCTCCTCCTTCTCCTCCTTCTCCTCCTTCTTCTCCTCCTTCTCCTCCTTCTCCTCCTTCTCCTCCTTCTCCTCCTTCTCCTCCTTCTCCTCCTTCTATTCCTGCTCCTCCTCCTTCTTCTCCTTCCACTACTACTACTCCTACTCCTCCTCTCCTCCTTCTCCTCCTCCTCCTCCACTACCACATTTTCCTCCTCCTCCCACTCTTTTCTTTGCTGCCTTCCTCCACATCTTACCCTCTTCATACTTACAATTATTATCTTTGCTTCAACCTTCTTCATCACCTAATACTGTTTCTAACCTCCACCCTTCCAGCGCACCCTAGCGTCTATTAAGTGAACTACAATCATTGTCAACCTTCACTATTGTCCCATTGAAGTGACTTTATCACTTTAACAACCTATGCTAGGTGATAATGTCACTTTAGTTTAATGCCGGTTTAGTTTAATGTGCCGTTTATTGCAACTTGAACACACTCTCTTAATAGAGGCGATGGATCAGAGGTTAAACTGATAGGAGAGTTGAATTATTGCCACAGATTACTAAGAGAGTGAAATGATAGTGTTTTAAACGTTCATATTTGAGTTTATCAGTTGAAAAAATTACAAAGATAGAAATATCAAAGTTTTCAGTGTCATTGTTTGAGAAAGAGCCAGTATGTATCTTTTCCATTCTGGAGAAGACGAAGAAGAAGAAGAAGGAGGAGGAGAAGAAGAAGAAGAAGGAGAAGAAGAAGGAGGAGAAAAAAAGAAGAAGTGGAAGAAGAAGAAAGGAAAGTAGATTAAGAAGAGTTATAAGATAGTGTATTAAGAGTGATATCTCAGCAGCTATTAAGGTAGAGCTGTTAAAAATAATGCTATATTGTCTTAATAAACTTTCTGTGATAAGTCAACGCCTTTTATAACCTGTTGACAACATTCTTTCTTCTTCTTCTTTATCTTCTTCTCCTTCTTCTTCTTCTTCTTCTTCTTCTTCCTCTTCTACTTCTTCTTCAGGAGAGACTACTTCTACCTCTTCTAAAATGAATCAGGAGAGACTCATTTTACAGAAGAGTAAAGTAAAGCATTTGATGAAGAGGATGAGAGAGAAATAGAGAGAGAGAGAGAGAGAGAGAGAGAGAGAGCGATAGAGAAACAAGAAGAAAAAGGAATAAATGAGAAAAAGATAGACAAGATAAATAAAGAGTTAAGGATAGAGATAGGATATCAATGAAAGAATCGCAGAGACTTGTAGGAGACGTGAAAAAAGCAAGAAGATGAAGAATCTTTCTTCCCGTTTTCCCGCGTTTTTCCACCCTACTTTCCATCGTTTTTCCGACCAGCTCCCCATGTTTCCCACCGGCTTTCCCTGGTTATCCACCCGTTTTTCACCCGCTTTCCAGGTTTTCCAACACGCTATTCCCAGTTTTTCGCATCCACTTTCCCGCGTTTTCCACCCAGCATTCTCAGATTTTCCTGCGACAAGGAATAGTCGAAACGCAAATTGCCGCCACTGGGAAAATCTACTGTGTTTAGTCTGTACAAGCAAAGAGGACATTCTGGCAAGATGGGAAAATGATTCCAGCTCGGTCAATAATGGGTCAGAAATTATGAATTCAGTCTCAAATTGTAGATTGGAATTTCTCCTACAACTTTTGACCAAATTTATAATTTTCAAAATTGATATTGAGCGAGATGGAGTCAATTTCCCATCTTGCCAGAATGTCTTCTCCGGTTGGACTGACTGTAGCTTTCCCAAGATTTTCCGCAACTTGACGTTTCAATTTCGACGATTTTCTTCGACACTATTTTCACGCTACAGTGGATAAATTTTCCGGGATTTTCCGTTTTTCCAACCAGTGCGAATGCGTAGTAGATCTAATATGTCACATGCTGTGAGGTAGTCTGTGCACGCAGAGAAGACATTCTGGCAAGATGGGAGAATGACTCCAGCTCGGTCAATATTGATTCAAAAATTATGAATAAGGTCTCAAATTGTAGATTAGGATGTTATCTACAATGTGAAATCAAATTTATGATGTTTGAATCAATATTTTATGAGCTGGAGTCATTTTTCCATCTAGCCTGAATGTCTTCTCCCCTTGGAAAGACCATACACATATGTGCGTTCTCATATATTTTGTACAGAGTTTTTTTTCCAAGTGTTTTTCGCTGAGAAATCGTTTCTTGGGCTTTCTTGAGAATGATTCTTCCAAAAGTATTCCTAGGAATTGATCTTTCCCAGGTATATTTTGTTACAGGCTGAATTCTGCTCTCAATTCTTTTATCTTATGATTACAGCATATTATACAATAAATGTATAGAAAATACTATTCTTTAACTCATTGTTTTCAACTCCTTTTTCCAAATGTTTCTTATATTTATTTGTCTTCTTCTTTTTGTATGTTTCACTCCATCTTCTTAACATATTCTTAACTAATTATCCTATTCTGAAACTATATCTTCTATTCTCAATCCTTTTTCCATTCTTCAATCCTTTTTCTATTCTTCAACTCCTCCATCTACCTCTCCTTCCTCTTCTCACAACTCTTCTCCCTCTCCTTATTCTTCTTCACCCCCTTCCCTTCTTCTCTTATTCCTCAGCCACCATGTCATCTCTATTCTTCTTTGTTTTTTCTTTCTCCTTCTCCTGATCTTCCTTTTTCAAAATACTCACTTCCTTCCATCAAAACTTCTCAACTGCTTTTTCATATCCTCCTTTTATTCTTCCTTTTGCTTCTCCCCCTTCTCCTCCTTCCCTCTTCTTATCCTTCTCCTCCTCATCATCCTCCTCCTACTCCTTCTCCTCCTTCTCCTCCTTCTCCTCCTCCTTCTCCTCCAAAACTCAATCTCCTCCTCTTCCTCCTCCTTCTTTTCTTCCTCCTACTTCTTTTCTTCCTCCTCCTCCTCCTCCACCTCCTCTCAGGTGGGTTAAGTGGGAGAGAGGGCTTGCATGTTTCAACTTCGCCTACATACTCTTGTAAAAGTTTTACAAAGTGTAAAATAAAGTCATTTCATCTATCTATCCATCTCCTCCTCTTCCTCCTCCTCCTCCTGCTCCTCCTTTTCCACCCACTCCTCCTTCCTTTCCTCCTCCCTCTCCTCCTTTCCCTCCTCCTCCTCCATCTTCTCCTCCTCCATCTCATCCTCCTCCTCCTCTCCCTCCTCCTCTCCTCTTCTTATCCTCCTCCTCCTCCTCCTCCTTCTCCTCCTCCTCCTCCTCCTCTTCCTCCTCCTCCTCCTCCTCCTCCTCCTTCTCCTCGTCCTCCTGCTACCTCAATCTCCTCCTTTTCCCCGTCCTCCCACTCCTCCTTCTCCTCATCTCCCTTCTCCAACTCCTCCTCCTCCTCTTCCTTCCTCCTCCTCCTTCCTCCTTCTCCTTCTCCTCCTCCCTCCTCCTCCTCATCTCTCCTTCTCCTCATCTCCCTTCTCCAACTCCTCCTCCTCCTCCTTCTCCTCCTCCTCCTCCTCCTCCCTCCTCCTCCTAATCCTCCTCTTTTCAACTTAATTCTAAACTTGATTACGACCCCAGTGTAAAGCAAATCATGAAAGTCGGCCTGAACTTCTAAAGTTTGCTTAGAACACACGACCTTTGCCCTCGCCTTTAGAATGTTCTTGCTTGCTTTGCTAACTACAGTATCTTCATTACTAGACCCTGATTCCGATTTTTCATTTCCATCTTTCACTCTATCTTTGTTTTCCTATCTCCTTTTCTTCTTTATTCCTTATCTCCTATTTCCCTTTCACCCTCTTCCCCTCTACCTACTCTCTTCTCTCCTCGACTACAGTTGGGCCTAAAGTTCCCGGCAGAATAGGGCACACTGCGGGAACCGTCCTCAAAACATTAGGCATCCAATGTCACATTAGACAGTGGATTGAAGCAGTATTTGATGTTTTCAACGAAGTAAATAACACTCAGCTGTCCACTGTCGAGGAATCTACGCCTCGGGAAAGTAAACACCTCGCATACTATATTTTGAATGTAGAAATCCATTATAGTATTCATAATATATGATATAAATAAATAATACATATGATACATCTATAATATATATCTATAAAAGCAAAATGGCACTGTCTGGCTGACTAATTCATTCATCACCAGAACTAAAAATCCACGCAACCGTGGAACATGTGTTCAAATTTGGCAGGCATGTTCAGTTGGACGTTAAGACGCGCGCTAAGAACGGATCTTAGGAACATTTCAAGGATACACCAAATATTTACGTTGTTCGGCGTTTTCTCAATTTTTTCGAGAACCAATCGGTAGAAAATGTTGATATTTGGTAGGTAGGTTCAGATAAGGTCTAGAAATGTTGTGTTGAGATACTTTCGAATTCCGTTCAAGATTACGCCAGTAATCAGGTTTTCAAAATTGTAGATGTATTGCGGGTTGCATATCTTCCGCCCCGATAGGACCAATCCTTACTGTATATTCAATGGTTCAGCGAGATTATAGATAAACTAATTTGGAAGATATTGTATCAAGTTTCAAACTATGTCCGATATAGTTTCCAAGGCTACGCGCAATATTAGCGTTCTACTATTTTCCGGAGTTTTTCTTGGATTTTTCGAGAATAAATTGGTAGAAAATGTCGAAATTTGGTGAACAGGTCCAGATTAGGTCTAGAAATGCTGTGTTCAATAAGTTATGAATCCCTCCTGAACGGAATTTGCAGGCGAGCGAACCGAGCCTGTTTGACTCACTGACACTACTGATACTGCCGGGGGTCCAGGGAGCGGAGCCCCCTGGCTAGTCGGAGAAGGCGAGCAAAGCGAGACTAGTAAGTGATATATTTCTCTACCTCATCTCATGGTATTATTCCTTGAAAAAATACATGAAATTTCACGTTATAATATTATGATGATGGACATCATTGAACATTAGAGAGAGAAATATTTCGATATTATAGCAGACCGTTTATAATAATATAATAAAATGGATCCACTTTGAGATTACGATTTTATGGCCGCTTTTATTGCCCCGTGAATCCTCCAATCTCTTTTACAAGCTTGATGATTGCTTGGTGAAGGAGAAAAAGTATGAGGAGGAGGAGAGGAGGAGGAGGAGGAGAAGGTGTAGGAGGCGTAGAAAGTGGAAGTGGAGGGGGGATTGAGAGGAGGAGGAGAAGGAGAAGGAGGTGGAATATGAAGAGGTGGAGGAGGGACAGGTGGTGTAGAAGGGAGAGGAGGAGGAGGAGGAGGAGGAAAAGGAGGAGGAGTATGGTAAGGAGGAGGAGGAGAAGGAGAAGGGGGAGAAGGAGGAGGAGGAGGAGAAGGACTAGGAGGAGGAGAAGGTGTAGGAGCAGGAGGAGGAGGAAGAGTAGGAGGGAGAGGAGGAGAGGAAGAAGAAGGAGAACAAGGAGGAGGAGGAGGAGGAGGAGGAGGAGGAGGAGGAGAGGAGGAGGAAGGAGAGAAGGAAGGAAGGAAGGAAGAGAAGAAGAAGAAGAAGAAGAAGAAGAAGAAGAAGAAGAAGAAGAAGAAGAAGAAGAAGAAGAAGAAGAAGAAGAAGAAGAAGAAGAAGAAGAAGAAGAAGAAGAAGAAGAAGAAGAAGAAGAAGAAGAAGAAGAAGAAAAATGAAGCAGAAGAAGTAGTAAGGAGTAGGTCCTAAAGAAAAGTAGCTCTCAGCCACGCAAAACTTTATTAATGATCCAAAGTTGATAAAGTGGCGAATGAGACCAATAGAGCGTATCAATAAATCAGGTAAGTATCTCTCAACTAAGTATCAATAAAATATAACTTCGCTGGTAAGTCAACTTAATTCACCTAATATGGGTTATCAGTCTTCACTTTCATCAAGTTATTAACAATTTATTCAAATAATATCCTTTTTATTGAAATGGTACTGTCGAGCAAAGAAGACATTCTGGCAAGATTAGAGGATGACTTAAGCTTGGTCAATATTGATTCAAATTTGATTTTAAATTGTAGAGAACATTTTGTTTTTGTTTAAGAATTTCACGTTCCTTATCTCATTGGAAAGAGAATTCAATTCTCCAGGGGCGTTACTTTTTACTTTTTTTATTTTAAACTCATTTTGATAATTATTGTATAATTGATTAACTAGAAACTATTGAAAAAGTACCGCCCCTGGAGAATCGCATTCTATTTCCAATGAGATGAAGAACGTGAAACTCTGTCCATGAATAGAGGCTCTATCTGCTCCAAGAGATTGATAAAAATTACATTGTTCTTATATGGGACATAATTTTGCCATTCGGCTGTTTGCCGACTACTACTGCCCACTCTTAGGCTGAGGCCGTACTGCCGGTGGGTTGAGCCTGGAGGGTGGAGGGTAGTTGATAAATCTATAGAACATACACAACATCCACAGTAATACATTGTATGAATGGTATGACGTCATTCTGTTTTAGAGGTTATGTTGTTCATATTTAAGAATTTTAAGATGGCGGCTGAACACATACCATTCATACGATGTATTACTGTGGATGGTGTGTATGTTCTATAGATTTACCAACTACCCTCCACCCTCCACGCTCTACCCACTGGCAGTGCGGCCTCAGCCTTAAGGTGGGAATAAAACGAGATTTTTAATAGTCCGTTCACTTGTTCTTTTGTGAAAAATAGAATATAAATGACGTCAAATAAGAGTTTCACGGAAATTTTCTGCGTTTGTCTGCTGCTGGAAAATCAACTGGAAAAATTGATGCCCAAGAACAATGAGGCTCGTTATAGTTGAAGCTTCGTTAAATCCGTTCTTTTCAGAAAAGACGGCGTGAAACCTGACAAAAGAACGCAATTATCGCTGACAATAGTCGAGTATCAATAGATATCGACTTTGGTACCATATCGATATATTGCTTGAACTTCGTTCTCACATAGAGCTCAAACTTTGGAATAGTTTCTTTGTATAAAAAATGTTTGATTATCACTTCTATTCGTTGGATATCGATTAATTTGACAATAAAACATCGATTATTGATATATATCGACTTTAGTACCATATCAATATATCGCTTGAACTCCGTTTTCACATTGATTTTAAACTTTGGGATAGTTTATCTGTATGATAAATGTTGGATTAATACTTCATTTTTATTGGATATCGATTAACTTGACCATAAAACATCGATTATTGATATATATCGACTTTAGTACCATATCAATATATCGCTTGAACTCCGTTTTCACATTGATCTCAAACTTTGGGATAGTTCTTTTGTGTAAGGAATGTTGAATTCATACCTTACTACTTCTTGTAAATCGATTGATTTGACAATAAAACATTGATATTTGATATATATCGATTTTGGTTTCATAACGATATATCGCTTGTACTTTGAATTCAACTTGATCTCAAGCTTTGATCTAGTCTAGGAATGCATTCTAGCCTTTGTCTTCAGCATTCTCTAGTCTAGAAATTGCACGATTTTCAGTTTTTTGATTGATTTCAATTAAGAGTGGGCAGTAGTAGTCGGCAAACTGCCGAACGGCAAAATCAAGCCCCATAAGAACAATGTAATTTTTATCAATCTCTTGGAGCGGATAGAGCCTCTATTTATGGACAGGATTTCACGTTCTTCATCTCATTGGAATGAGAATTCAATTCTCCAGGAGCGTGACTTTTAACTTTTTCGATTTCAAGTTTAGTTCGATAATTAGAGAGTTTAATACTTTTTTTGTTGATCAATTACACAATACTTATTGAAATGAACTTTCAATCAAAAAAGTGAAAAGTCACGCCCCTGGAAAATTGAATTCTCTTTCCAATGAGATGAAGAACGTGAAATTCTGTCCATAAATAGAGGCTCTATCTGCTCCAAGAGATTGATAAAAATTACATTGTTCTTATGGGGCTTGATTTTGCCGTTCGGCAGTTTGCCGTCCACTACCATCCACATATTCAGCCACTTCTATATTTAGCTCCATTATCATCTGCATAATATTCAATCCAAGGATTTGTAATTATTTTGTAATCTGAATGAATAAAGTGGAAAAATCTGAATCCGAATCTCTCATCTTTCTACTTCCATTGTTATTGTATCGTTCTCTCTCACTTTCTTCACCTCGAACATTTACACACTTTCACTCTCTCCTTTTCTCTCTCTTACTTGTAATGGTAATCACATTACATTCCTTTCTCATAATTCAAGTCTGTGTTGTCTAGCTAATGAACATGCTTTATTATATTACAATCAACTTGCTTATTTTCCATTCTATTATTAGCCTGGCTGCGATAAACTCGATTCTCCATCTCACTTACTTGTTGAGAGAAAAATTCTGTGAGAATCATTTGGCAAAATGTCCCAATATCGGTCTGGCAGCACTGACCATCAATGGGTATTGCTTTCTGATTGGAGGAAAACTGGCCTCTACTTAGTTGACCAATGAGATGGGCTCTTTCATAATTATGTTAGTTACTTTGTTGTACGGACCAGAGTAGCTCGAAAAGGAAGGCTTCACTTTTGCTCTTCTCTCTGCTCTATACGGGTTCACGACGCTATAAATTATAGTTTCGTAGGTTTTCCGCCATTTTTGATTCAAGATGTTAGTTTGGTGACTTGTTTGAGGAGCCCTCTGCTCAGTATAAAGTGCTATTAAGTAATAGTAATAATTAACTTACCTGATTTTACCTGAAGAGAGAGTGGTATGTACCTATTTTAGGAATATATAAATTTGGTAATTTCATCATATGTGTCTGTACACTTGTTGTACGACAATAACTATTTTATTTGGATTTTTATCTTGTAACCTTTCAAATTTTGGGATGCCTGATTTGAGAAGTTATTTCCTGTTAGGGTGTAATTATTGAGAACTTGGGAACTTATATTTGAACTAAAGAAATAATAAGATTTAACTATATTAAATTTTCTTTAAATTCCTGAACAATTTCAGTTTTTAGATGAAACAATATCTGTTCATTGAATGGACAGAATTAATTAATTTAATTCAAGCTTAATTTTGTTCTTGAAACAACGTATTTGGAATGTTTGAACCTAGCATTTGGTGCTCGATTCTATTATTTTGAAAATTGAGCAAGGCTAGGATTGCACTGGTTTCTGATTATTTTCTTGGTTTTACAAACCACTAGTTCCTTTTAAAAAGAAAACTTATTTTCTCCTGTGAAAACGTAGGTAAAGATACTTGTTTTAAGATTGATATATTGTAGTGTTGCTTTACTAGAGATATTTGGCTAGGACACAGACATTATTTCGTTTCGTTTTATTTTAAACAGCGGTCAACGATTGGGGCGACTTGACGTCTCGGCGTTTCGATGTCTCCACGATCAGACGACCCGAAATCTCGAACTATTGGTGTCTTGGTGACGTATTCCGGTCGAGACCTATGTACGTAGGCCTACACGATGCTACGATTCGTTTACGTCTATGCGATGTACGCGCCTAAGTGTGGTTGCGAGTGACAAATGCTTAAGCCGTCGGTACAAGGGTAATAGGATGAACATTGAGGTAGGAGAATATTTTCTATTGAATTCTTGGAGCGACGAGTGAAAATCATTTGCGAACTCTTTCATTTGGGATTGCTTTTGGTGTGGATGGAAATCACAAAGATTTTTCAATCACCCCTCATGCAATCTGTCTTAGATTGGGAAGGGTACATCGAAGTTCAAGGAACGCTCTGGAACACCAGAACTCAAATTTTGTCTTTTTACATTTGAATAATTGTGCTTTGAACTCATGTAAATTCAGGAGCTTGACTCCTTGTTTTCGTTATGCCATTTTGGACTGGTTGGCCTTAAATACCTTTTTAAATTTTGATTCCTTCTGAATGAATATAATGTTGGTAATGTCATGTTTATTTCTAATGGACTAAAATTTGTCCTTTCAAACGTTCTATTTTCAGGATTACTCTAGTCTTCTTTTACATAAATTATTCCCATAAAACTGCACCTTAGTTTACAAGAGTTCAAGTTGAAATGTATGTTAATATCTGAAAACATTTTCTTTTAGGTTATCTTGGTACGTTATGTTGACTATGATATATGTCTTTTCTCATGTTTGAGAAGGAGTTGACTAAAGGTATTGTCATTAAAGCCAGGATTCTCTCTCTAGCATTTTCGTTCTGATTTCCAAGTTTCCTCTACACCTAGCAAGTAGTTGGTCAAGTACTTCCCCTTTATTCTTGTTGCGTAATTTTCTAAATTTATTCAAAAAGGTATAAACTAAATTAAAATACGTAACATACTCTTTCTCTCATTCAATTTTCTCAAATTTTCTTCTGTTTCTCTTTTATAGTATTCTGCTGTTTCTCTAGTATTCTAATGTTTATATTCCTTATTATATGCGTATTCTCCCCATAGTATTCTTCTCTCTCTGTTTCTCCAGTTACCTTCTCTCTCTTTCTCTGGTATTCTTCTTGCTCTTTCTCTAGTATTCTTCTCTCTCTTTCTCTAGTACTCTTCTCTCTCTGTTTCCCTAGTATTCTTCTCTCTCTTCCTCTAGTACTCTTCTCTCTCTGTTTCCGTAGTATTCTTCTCTCTGTGTTTCTCTAGTATTCTTCTCTCACTCACTCTCTTTCTCTTCCTCTGGTATTCTTCTCTCCCTTCCTCTAGTGTCCGTCTCTCTCTGTTTCCATAGTATTCTTCTCACTCTGATCCCTAGTATTCTTCTTTCTCTGTTTTTCTGGTATTCTTCACTCTCTCTTTCTCTGGTATTCTTCTCTCTTTCTCTAGTATTCTTCTCTCTCTTTCTCTGGTATTCTTCTCTCCCTTTCTCTAGTATTCGTCTTTCTCTGATCCCTAGTATTCTTCTCTCTCTCTAATCCCCAGTATTCTTCGCTCTCTCTTTCTCTAGTATTCTTCTCTCTCTCTTTCTCTTCCTCTAGTATTCTTCTGTTTCTCTTTCTTCAGTATTCTTCTCTCATTCTCTTTCTCTGGTATTCTTCTGGTTCTTTTTCACCAGTATTCACCTCTCTCTCTTTCTCCATTATTCTTCTCGCTCTGATCCCTTGTATTCTTCTATCTCTGATCCCCAGGATTCTTCTCTCTCTTTCTCTAGTATTCTTGTGTTTCTCTTCCTCCAGGATCTTTCTTTCTCTTTCTCTGGTATTCTTCTCTCTCTTTCTCTAGTATCCTTCTTCCTCCCTCTTTCTCTAGTATTCCTTTCACTTCCTCTCTGTTTCTCTAGTATTCTTCTCCCTTTGTTCCTCGGTATTCTGCTCTCTCTCCATTTCTCCAGTATTTTTCTCCCCTCTCTCTCTAGTATTCTTCTCTCTCTCTCTCTCTCTCTCTCTCTCTTCTTCTAGTATTCTACTGTTGCTCTTTCTTTAGTAATCTTCTCTCATTCTCTTTCTCTGTTATTTTTCTGTTTCTCTTTCATCAGTATTCTCCTCTCTCTCTTTCTCTAGTATTCTTGTGTTTCTCTTTCCCTAGAACTCTCCTCTCTCCCTCTTTCTCCAGTATTCCTCTGACTCTCTCTCTGTTTCTCCAGTATTCTTCTCTCTCTCTTCCTTTCTCTTCATCTGTTTTATCTCCCCAATCTACTATCGAGGTGGTCTATTGTCTGTCGCGAGACAATTAATGATTTTTCCGCCCGAGAAAAATCATCAATTCGAGTCGTCCTCGTCGTCAGAAAATCGCATTCGGGAAAAACCAGCGGAAAATTCATCAGCTCATTAATTTCTGCGGGAAATCTTTGCGATTGGTTTTCACGGTTGTGTTGAGCTTTTCAGCCGATGGAAATTGAAATTATTGTCGGTTGATAGAGATTTTCTCCTATAGATTGTTGGTGATTGGAGTAAACGGGGGAAGTATTGCATTGATTGTTGAGAGCGGAGGAGGAGGAGGAGGAGGAGGAGAATGAGGAGGAGGAGGAGGAAGAGGAGGAGAGAGAGGAGGAAGAGAAGGAGGAGGAGGAGGAAGAGGAGAAGAAGAAGAAGAAGGAATAAGGAGGAGGAGTAGGAGGAAAAGGAGTAGGAGGAAAAGGAGTAGGAGGAAAAGGAGTAGGAGGAAAAGGAGTAGGAGGAGGAGAAGGAGAAGGTGAGGTAGGAGAAGGTGGAGGAGGTGGTGGACGAGTGGAGGAGGAAGAGGAGTGAAAACAGAGAGATTGGAAGTAAGAGAGAATGAAAAAAAGGCAGAACGCATATAATTAAAATTATTTTTGTGATTTTCATCTTAACGGTGGGAATGAAAAATCAGGGGAGAAGGAGGAGGAGGAGGAGAAGGAGGAGGAGGAGTACGAGGAGGAGGAGGTGAAAGTGGAGAAGGAGGAGGTGGAATTGGAGGAGGAGGAGGAGGAGGAGGAGGAGAAGGAGAATGAGGAGGAGGAGAAGGAGGGGAGAACGAGAAGGAAGAATAAAAGCAAAGATAACGGTTGAAAGTAAGAGAGAATGAAAGAAATGCAGAACACAAATGAAAAGTATATTCCTGATTTTCATCAGGAATAAGGAAGAAGAAGAAGAAGAAGAAGAAGAAGAAGAAGAAGAAGAAGAAGAAGAAGAAGAAGGGAAAGAAGAATGTCTACTTTTAGCTTCTGCTCTAATGTTGTCACACATTCTGAACATTTTTAACCTTCCAATATTTTCTTGGAAAACTCCAATTCAACATCCCACGGGAAATTCCTGCTTATTGGGAAAGTCTTTTGTGAAAACTGCTACATCATCTCTCTACTTTTTCTCTCCTACTCTATTCTTTCTCTTTTTCTTTTCGTTCTTCTCCTCCTTCTTCTACTCCTTATTTTCTCCTGGTCTTCTTCATCGACAACTATTCTCTTCAACTGAATAGTATATAATGACTATGGTGTTGTGTATCCATTCTTTTTTCCACTTTAAAATTTAAAACTCAATAAAAAACACTTATAAATGAAAATAAACTTACTTAATAGTAGTTACTATAGTTTGTGTGGCCGTCTGTTGTGTGGCCGTCTTCAGACTGCGAGATGGCCACAGTCTGGAGATGGCCACACAACAGGTCGAAACTACAGTAACTACTATTAAGTAAGTTTATTTCCATTTATAAGACTTTTATTGAGTTTTGAAAAATATAATGACTTCACTAATTTTATGTTAGGGCTACTGTATTTATTGAAACTTCGAAAAAGTTCAAATCAAAGTACTTTTTTTTTCAAAATTTTCACATTTTTATCTAGAAAGCCGAAATATGTTGTGAAAAATTAAAAAAAATCCATATAAGGGTACTTTGATTTCAAGGCTAGTAAATCTTACCAGGTGGGATATTTGCCTGGAAATTATGGTTCACAAATCTGACGTCACTAATTTTCTACAGTGTCGCACTCTAGCGCTCAAAATGAAAAGCACAGCTGATGAAAATGTAAATATAACCTATTTTCGTTAGTGTTGAAGAATATTATTGTTGTAATTAATTCTGGTGAGTTGAGAACATCACAATTAACAAGGAAACAATATTTTTGAGTTGTCCTAGTTGTTTTGTAGTGAAATATTATTATTTTCATTTTTATAATCGTAATCGCATAGTTTGAACCCACCAAAGCTTAGTGTTTTCTAAATGAGAGCGCCAGCTTCTCGAATCTTTGGCCCCAATTTATGACAACAATAGCATTATATTGTTCTAATATCACAACATTATTCATCATTATTCGACTGTAATAATACTCAATAATTTAATTCATCATTTTTACATATTTTCACAATTATTTTCATTGATATTGAGCTTTTTACGTGGTATTTTCTTATTTTTCAATTCTATGTGGAACAGCTGGAAAATTGTAATCCTAGATATATGTTAAATCATAAATATAGGTATAAAGCGTAATGTAAAAGATAAAATTAGTGACGTCATCCGGCAGGAAAAAAGTGGACTGCTGGGCTCTTATGGACGCTGGCCTACCTGGTAGATTTACTTACCTTGCTTTGATTTGACGTATTTCGAAGTTCTAGTATAATGATTCCTATAGGAAGGTACATATCATTGAAGGAAAGGGTAATTAGAATAGGGATGTAACAGTCATCATAACCGTAGTTGGGAGAAACCCGTGAGTTCTGACGTCATCGGAACCACAGCTGTTTCGCAAACCCATCTTGCGCTAATAGTTGGTGAATTCAGTAAATTAAATAGTCAAAGCATGTTATGCATTGGGAAAATAATTGAGAAGGGGTACTTTGATAATTATTTGAGATAAAAAACTATAATAACAATGCTATAACATGATATAGGCCTAACAGACTATATTATGAAGAGATGAGATTCCTATTCTTCCCTGATAGATTAGAATGTGATTGTTAGGGCCGGTTGTTCGTAACTTCGTTAACTTTTAACGCCGTGATTATCCTGGATAACGACATCTTGTAGCAACGGCAAACTAACTCAATTCAAATAGAGAATAGAAACATATAAATTATAAAAAAGCCTTGAGTTTCAATAATTTTGTTTACAAAACTTGATGACACATCATTTACATTGAATTTTATTGCATAAAAATATTACTAACCTTTGAATTCATGAATCAAGTTGAGATTCATTATCATTGAGGCAATTATATAAATGAGGTTATGGAAAATTTCAATGACGGTTTTTTCAAATTTAACAGGTCAGCAGCTGGTTAATTAGAATTGAATACTAATTTCACAGTAGCCTACTTAACTAATCGGCCAGAGTTTGAGGCGTTAACAATTTTTCGCCACATTGGTATGAAATGGACTGTTTTACATGCTTTATACGGAGGCCAAAAACGCTCGTTTTCAGGCGAGGTCGCCAGCAACTCGCCGGGAAAATGCGTTTTTCGGCCTTAGGGCGGTAAAATAACCTTGAATGTCAGCTGACTGAAGGTCGTTGTCGATTTAAGGGTTAGTCAATCAATAGGTAGCATCCCGGTTTGATTGCATTAAATGTCAGCTGTTTTGGGAGTCAATGTCGACTTATTGGCATTTCGATGTAAAGGTAGTCTCTCATCTGTTATTTTTATTGGTGAGATCCCTTGTCAAGAGAACTGAACGTTGAAAGTTTTCACATTAATCAGTAGTTGAATAATAAAGGAAAACTGATTCAATAGCTAATACTTCAACTTTGATAAGATTAAAAACGTTTGTATTGATTAACTGTTGAATAATGATGAATGTGAAATCCATGTATGAACAAAATTATTGTTACTTCGTTGACTCTGTGTTACTTCGTCTAGCAGGTAAGCCAACGCTATCTAGCGGCTGATAATGCAACTAGACAAAGCTCCTCTGTTAGCCAATATCTGTCGAAAATCAACAACTTTGAATTGATATTGTACAATTTAGGTTGACCGTACAAAAATTATCTTGGGCTTAAACGTTTCTGAACTAAGAAAATCGAATACACTGATAGTTATAAAGTAGTATTCAGTCACTAAATCAATAAACTTCTGACACAAAGTTCCAATAGCAAGCGGATGACACCTACTCCAAATTCAGCATAGGGGAAGATAGCATTATAAGGTTACTGGTCTAGCTGTTCTTGGAACTGTTTAACTGATAATTTATTTGGTTTTGTTTTCATTGATGTTGTGTGCCGAAAAATAAAGTTCGACACCACGGGTCGAAAATGTAATATTCCGTCTCTCAATCTTTTCTAGTCCTCGGCCTACGGCCTCGGACTTGAAAACCGATTTCGAGACGGTAAACGCACATTTTCGGCCCTAGGTACGAAATATACTATTAACCTAACCATCAGCTGATGATTAAATTTTCAATATCTGAAAACAATAGCAACTGAAAGTTTTCGATCTTTGTGGTACTACCAACCTGACAACAATTAAGTTGTATTAGCATGGAATTTCCAGATCATGTTTTGTTTTGATAAATAAATAATTTAAACAATAATAATTGATAATTATTGATTCTAATATCTATTGGAATAAGTACATTTGAATATTCTGCTACTATTGTCACATTTCAATACTTTATTCATTTGAACGTTTTTCCACTTTGACACGGTGAAATAACGGTGGTTAAAACAACCGGCCTTTTGTGTTATAAGTACACGCTTCAAAAATAGCAGTATTATAACGTGTCACGTTTCCAATTAATTTGAACACAAAATCGTTATAATGAAAAATTTAAGAAAAAAAAACAAATTGAATCAAGTAACATAGTAATCGATGATAGGCTATATAAGGATGTATGATAATTGAAAAAGGAGAAGTAAACAAGAAAAATTAAGGAGGGGAAGAAGAAGAAGAAGAAGAGGGAAAAGAAGAAGAAGAAGAAGAAGAAAAAGAAAAAGAAGAAGAAGAAAAAAAATAATAATAAGAAGAAGAAGACCCAATTCCATTCCGTTTAGCGTAGAAGAATTCAAACATCTTTTACAAAACGGTGAGGTTGAGACGATTAGGGTTGAGGACCTCAACCAAAGTGACGTCATTACAGTTGGAGGGAGAGTGGAGGACTGTTGTGAAAAATGTCCCTTATGAAGAGGAAAAGCCTGGAGAGAAGAAAAAGAAGTAGACGATAAAGAGAAGAGGAAGCCGATAAAGAAGAAGAGAAAGAAGACGATGAAGAAGATTGAGAGGATGCAGCAGAACAAAACGGGAGAATGGGAGAAAGAAATATATAGAACAAGGAAAGAGAAGACGGAGAAGGAGGTGGAGGAGGAGAAAAAAAGAGAAGATGAAGAATAGGAAGGAGAAGAGGAGGGAAAAGGAGAAGGAGAGGAAGAAGAAGAAGAAGAAGAAGAGGAAGAAGAAGAAGAACAAGAAGAATGAGAAGAAGGAGAAGAACAAGAAGAATGAGAAGAAAAAGAAGAAGAAGAAGAAGATGATGATGAAAGAGAAGATTCAGAGGATGCAGCAGAACAAAACGGGAGAATGGGAGAAAGAAATGAATAGAACAAGAAAAGAGAAGAAGGAGAAGGGGGTGGAGGAGGAGAAAAAAAGGAAAAGATGAAGAATAGGAAGGAGGAGAGGAAGAGGAGGAAAAAAGAAGAAGGAGAGGAAGAAGAAGAGGAAGAAGAAGAAGAAGAACAAGAAGAAGGAGAAGAACAAGAAGAATGAGAAGAAGAAGAAGAGGAAGAAGAAGAAGAAGAAGATGATGAAGAAGAAGAAGATGATGATGAAGGAGAAGATTCAGAGTATGCAGTAGAACAAGGCGGGAGAATAGATGGAAGAGTTGAATAGAAGAACAAAAAA
>CM029559.1:8892818-8920318 GCA_017141385.1 Sogatella furcifera
TCTGAATTCAAAATTTTCATGATTTGGAATTCCTCCCGCGGAAAAATATAACCTATAATTCCGTACTTATCAATAAAAACTTGATATGAAGATGTTTTGGACAAGAGTCTGTGTTTTTAAACAAAAAATTCACTTGTTTCTGTAAAATGAATGAATTAACAGTTAACACCTCCCATCCTCCTCCTTCTTCTCCTCCCCTTCTCCTTATCCACCGTCTCCCCCTCCTCCTCCTCATCCTCCTTCCGTCCTTCTCCTCTTCCTCCTTCTCCTCCTCTCCTCCTCAACCACCTCCTCCTTCTCCTCCTCTTCCATCTCCTTCTTCTCCTCCTCATCCTCCTCTTCCTCTTCATCCTTCTCTTCCTCCTCCTCCTCTTCCTCCTCTCAAATTTTTCAATGTCATTCCGTAAAGTATAACCTCCAACCTTTAAAATCAGCAACAGGTAACACTTACAATTATTTTTCCCCTTCTCTTCCTCTCCTCCTCCTCCTTCCACTCCTCTTTTTTCTCCTCCTCCTCCCCCTCCTCCTCCTCCATCTCTTCATCCTCCTCTTCCCCCTCTCAAATTTTCTAATGTCATTCCATAAAGTATAACCTCCAACTTTTAAAATCAGCAACAGTTAACACTTACATTCCCCTCCTCCTCATCCTCCTCAATCTCTTCCTCTTCCTCCTCCTCTCCCTTCTCCTCCCTCTCTTCCATCTCACCCTCCTCCTTCTCATTCTCTTATTCATCTTCCTCCTCTTCCAAGTCCTCCTCTGTTCATCCATATTTCCCATCTCATTTCGTAAAGTATAACCTCCAACCTTTAAAATCAGCAACAGTTAACACCTACTTTCTCCTCCTCCTCCTCTTCCTTCTCCTCCTCCTCCTACAACTACTCGTCCACCTACTCCTCCTCCTCCTCCTTCTCCTCCTCCTCCTCCTCCTCACAGCCTTTGTAGCACATCTCTCTGGTTGCCATGACAACCGTAAATAAGCTTTGCCGTCACAGTCACGTTGCTATGGTGCCGATGAAGCCTCTCACATTTTCATCAATAAATGAATGAATCACACTGTTTCAATGTTCTCTTTTATCTCTCACGTTCTCTCTCTATCCCTCTCTCTCTCACTCTTTCTCTCTCTCTTACACACTCTGCTTCCCTCTTCCTCACACACACACACTTGTGTCTATCATCGCTTTCTCCCTCTTGTAGTCTAGACTGCCCAAGCAATGAAGACATTCTGACGAGATGGGAAAAAGCCTCAGCTCTGTCTACATCGATTCAAAATAATGATAAATTTGATATTAAATTGCAAAAAACATGAAACGGCTCGAGCTGTCGCGGCTTAAGCTGCGCTGCTCTCACCATCACAACTCTATCCACATAATTATGTTGAGGTTTTCGTCTAGTTGGTCTTGACACGTGAATTTACACTTATCAAGTCATTTTCAAGTGAATTCCAATATTTATTGATTTAGAAACCTCAATATATTAGCATTATAATAAATAATATAAATCTATATCTATGTATCTGAGGCTGCACTGCCGGTGGGTAGAGCCTGGAGGGTGGAGGGTAGTTGGTAAATCTATAGAACATACACACCATCCACAGTAATACATCGTATGAATGGTATGACGTCATTCTGTTTTTTGAGGCTATGTTGTCCATATTTAAGAATTTCAAGATGGCGGCTGAACACATACCATTCATACAATGTATTACTGTGGATGATGTGTATGTTCTATAGATTTACCAACTACCCTCCACCCTTCAGGCTCTACCCACCGGCAGTGCGGCCTTAGCCTGAAAGCGAAATGGCACTGACTGACTGACTGACTGATTCATTCATCAACAGAACTAAAAATCCACTGAAGCGAATGCGTTCAAATTTGGCAGGCAAGTTCAGTTGGACGTTTAGACGCGCGGTAAGTAGGGATTTTTGAAACTTCATAAGGATACGCCAAATATTTAAGTTTTTCTATAGTTTTTCAGCGTTTTTTTATTTTTTTCGAGAAGCAATCAGTAGAAAATGTTGATATTTGGTGGAGAAGTTCGTCTAAGGTCTTTAAATGTTGCGTTGAAATATTTTCGAAATCCGTTTAAGTTTTTTCTAAATTTTAGATGTATTGCGGGTTGCATATCCGCCTTGATACGACTATTCCTTACTGTAGGCTAAATTCAATGGTTCAGCGAGATTATAGATGAACTAATTTCGAAGATATTGAATCAAGTTTCAAACTATGTCCCCAAACTTCCCAAAGTTACGCTGAATATTAGCGTTTTACTATTTTTGGAATTTTCGGAGTTTTTCTTAGATTTTTCAAGAACCAATTGGCAGAAAATGTTGACATCTGGTAAACAGGTCTAGACTAGGTCTAGAAATGGTGTGTTCAATAAATTTGCCCTTTGAGCGAAGCGAGCCTGTTTTTCTTAGCTTACACTGTCAGAGGTTTTTAGGCGAGCGGAGCGAGCCTGCTTGACCCACTTACACTGCTGACAATGTCGGGGGTCCAGGCGGCGGAGCCCCCTGGCTAGGCGAAGAAGGCGAGCGAAGCGAGCCTGCCGGCTAGTATAGTATATTAGTATTACTAGATACATAAGTAGCCCTAATAGCATTTAAGATAAAGTTGTAAGAATAGAGCTAGAGCTGTTGCTTGAGAATCGTATTTTCTGTCCAAGCAAAGAAGAGCCTCTGGCAAGATAAGAAAATGACTCCAGCTCGGTCAATATTGGTTCAAAAATTATCAATTTGTTCTAAAATTTGGGAAACATTTTGAGACCGGATAAATATTTTTTTAACCAATATTGATTGAGCTGGAGTTATTTTCTCATCCTGCCAGAGGCTCTTTTTTGCATGGAAAGACTATACCTTTGGGAAAAAACCCTTTGATTTCTATTCGAAGCGTCTCTTCAAGACTTTTGCAAATTCCTTGAATATACCCAGTGTATGAATCAATTTTGTCTCAAAGTTTTTCTCATCCAATGTTTTGGTTGGACACGTTAAGCCGTCGGTCCCAGCTGACTGAAAACAGTTGTTAAGTCATGTCAGAGGTCCTGAAATTGATCAGGAATGACCTGAAAACTCTGACACCAAACCTGAGTTACCTGAGCAGTCTATTATTATTTCCATATAATGTTACTCTGGCGCCATTGTAGTATTAGAGTAAGAAAAATAATAAGAAGACGAAGAAAATGAAATCTATTCTTGGACTAGAACGTATTCATTCCTGAGAATATGTTTATTCAGCTGTAACTTAACAAAAGACGGATTTTCATATGAGGGATATCAGAGGATGGTCCACTATTTGGACTCTAATCTCTTACGCTCTTTATGCTCTATTCTACATTTTCCTTCATCATCTTCTCCTTCTCCCTCTTTTCATTCTTCTTTTTCTTCTTCTTCTTCCCTATCCTATTCTAGCAACAACAATTTTCTTGAAATGTGTATTGTTCTGGATCGTCTTTCTTCACGATCATCCATTTCTTCTTCCTTTTTCTTCTTCCTCTTTCTCTTCTTACTTCTTCTCCCCCTTCTTCTCCTTCTCCTTTTTTTATCCTATTCTAGCAACAACGACTTTTTGAAATGTGTATGGTTCTGGACCGTCTTTCTTCACGATCATCCACTCTCAATCTTTCATTCTCACTTCATCTTACTTCTCCTTCTTCTTCTTTCCATTCTTACTCCTTCTCTTCCTTCTTTTCCTTTTCCTTTTTCTTCTATTTCTTCTTCTTTTCTCCCCTTCCAGCAACAACAACTTACTTGGAATGTTTATTGTTCTGGACCGTCTTTCTTAACGATCATCCTCTCTTAATCTTCGATTCTCACTTCTTCTTACTTATTCTTATCCTTTGGTAATTTGGTAAAATTTGGTAATTAGGTCCAGATTAGATCTAGAAATTTTGTGCTCGATCAATTCCCAATTCCTTCTAAGGTTACGGTTGTAATAAGGGTTTCCAATGTTTGGAGTTCGCACTTTTGTTTATTCTACGGAAACTACTGAACCAAATACCTTCAAATCATATACCCAGGATGAGCTGAAGTAATAGAACCACTAATTCAAAGGATTAGCTGAAAAGACCCATTTAAGTGATATGATTATCAAAGTGAACCCATTTGAATGGAATTTGCAGGCGAGCGAAACGAGCCTGTATATCTTAGCGGAAACTGACAGAGGTTTGGCAGGCGAGCGAAGCGAGCCTGTTTGACCCATTTACACTGCTGATACTGTCGAAGGTTCAGCGGGCGGAGACCCCTGAGTAAGCGGAGAAGGCGAGCGAAGCGAGCCTGCCGGCTAGTAGCTATATAGAAGTACTAGAATGAGTTATGACGAAAGTACGTAGAAATTATGAGAAGAAGCGAGAGAAATAGGTTAAAAAGGAGATCATAATCATAATCGTAATCTTCTTCTTCTTCTCCTCCTCCTTCTCCTTCTTCTTCTTCTTCTTCTTCTTCTTCTTCTTCTTCTTCTTCTTCTTCTTCTTCTTCTTCTTCTTCTTCTTCTTCTTCTTCTTCTTCTTCTTCTTCTTCTTCTTCTTCTTCTTGTTCTTCTTCTTGTTCTTCTTCTTCTTCTTCTTCTTCATCTTCATCATCATCATCTTCTTCTTCTTCTTCTTCTTCTTCTTGTTCTTCTTCTTCTTCTTCTTCTTCTTCTTCTTCTTCTTCTTCTTCTTCTTCTTCTTCTTCTTCTTCTTCTTCTTCTTCTTCTTCTTCTTCTTCTTCTTCTTCTTCTTCTTCTTCTTCTTCTTCTTCTTCTTCTTCTTCTTCTTCTTCTTCTTCTTCATCTTCTTCTTCTTCTTCTTCTTCTTCTTCTTCTTCTTCTTCTTCTTCTTCTTCTTCTTCTTCTTCTTCTTCTTCTTCTTCTTCTTCTTCTTCTTCTTCATCTTCATCTTCATCTTCTTCTTCTTCTTCTTCTTCTTCTTCTACTTCTTCTTCTTCTTCTTCTTCTTCTTCTTCTCCTTCTTCTTCTTCTTCTTCTTCTTCTTCTTCTTCTTCTTCTTCTTCTTCTTCTTCTTCTTCTTCTTCTTCTTCTTCTTCTTCTTCTTCTTCTTCTTCTTCTTCTTCTTCTTCTTCTTCTTCTTCGAGAGGGCGAAAGGGAATGAAAAAGGAGAAAGAGAATTACAGAATGAAGAAGAAAGAGAAGTTGGCATTTTTGAAGTGAAGTGGAAGCAGAAAGTGATGGAAAGGGAGGGGGGAAGTGGAAGTGTAAGAAAATAAGTGGAAAGCGAAAATAAGAAGAATTTAGCCTGGAGTTAGAGTCTGTAGCTGACAGCTACCCCTTCAGTAAGATGTTCTTTGGAATCTTTAAGAAAAGAGTTGAAAGGAGCCAAACGATTGGTCTATTCAGTTCAAGCAGAGAAGACCCTCTGGCAAGATGGGGAAATGACTCTAGCTTGGTCAATATTTGTTCAAGTATTATAAATGTAGTCCTCATTGGAAATCAGAATGTTTCTACAATTAGAGATCAAATTTGTAATTTTTGAACAAATATTGAGCGAGCCTGAGTCATTCCTCCATCTTGCCGGAGGGTCTTCTTTGCTTGGACAGACTATAGCAGTGGAAGAAGAAGAAGGGAAAGAAGAAGAATGAGAAGAAGAAAAATAAGAAGAAGAAGAAGAAGAAGAGAAAGAAGAAGAAAAAGAAGAAGAAGCAGAAGAAGAAGAAGAATAAGTAGAAGAACAAGAACAAGAACAAGAAGAATAATAAGTAGAAGAAGAAATAGAAGAAAAATAAGAAGAAGAAGAAGAAGAAGAAGAAGAAGAAGAAGAAGAAGAAGAAGAAGAAGAAGAAGAAGAAGAAGAAGAAGAAGAAGAAGAAGAAGAAGAAGAAGAAGAAGAAGAAGAAGAAGAAGAAGAAGAAGAAGAAGAAGAAGAAGAAGAAGAAGAAGAAGAAGAAGAAGAAGAAGAAGAAGAAGAAGAAGAAGAAGAAGAAGAAGAAGAAGAACAAGAAGAAGAAGAAGAAGAAGACGAAGAAGAAGAAGAAGAAGAAGAAGAAGAAGAAGAAGAAGAAGAAGAAGAAGAAGAAGAAGAAGAAGAAGAAGAAGAAGAAGAAGAAGAAGAAGAAGAAGAAGAAGAAGAAGAAGAAGAAGAAGAAGAAGGAGAAGGAGGAGGAGAAGAAGAAGAAGATTACGATTATGATTATGATCTCCTTTTAACCTATTTCTCTCGCTTCTTCTCATAATTTCTACGTACTTTCGTCATAACTCATTCTAGTACTTCTATATAGCTACTAGCCGGCAGGCTCGCTTCGCTCGCCTTCTCCGCCTACTCAGGGGTCTCCGCCCGCTGAACCCTCGACAGTATCAGCAGTGTAAATGGGTCAAACAGGCTCGCTTCGCTCGCCTGCAAAACCTCTGTCAGTTTCCGCTAAGATATACAGGCTCGTTTCGCTCGCCTGCAAATTCCATTCAAATGGGTTCACTTTGATAATCATATCACTTAAATGGGTCTTTTCAGCTAATCCTTTGAATTAGTTGTTCTATTACCTCAGCTCATCCTGGGTATATGATTTGAACGTATTTGGTTCAGTAGTTTCCGTAGAATAAACAAAAGTGCGAACTCCAAACATTGGAAACCCTTATTACAAGCGTAACCTTAGAAGGAATTGGGAATTTATCGAGCACAAAATTTCTAGATCTAATCTGGACCTAATTACCAAATTTCAACATTATCTGCCAATTGGTTCTCGAAAAATCCAAGAAAAACTCCGAGAAAAGTAGAACGCTAATTTTGAGCGTAAGCTTGGGAAGTATATCGGACATGGTTTGAAACTTGATTGAATGTCTTCCAAATTAGTTCATCTATAATCTCGCTGAACCAATGAATTCACAGTAAAAATTGATGGTATCTAGGCGAAAGATATGCAACCCGCAATAGGCCTACATCTGGAATTTTGAAAAACGTATTACTGGCGTAACCTTGAACGGATTTCAAAAATATTTCAACACAACATTTCTAGACCTTATCTGGAACTGCCTATCAAATATCAACATTTTCTACCGATTGGTTCTCGAGAAAATGGAGAAAACACCGAAAAACTATAAAAAAAACTAAAATATTTGGAGTATCCTTGGAGTTTCAAAAATCTGTTCTTAGTACGCGTCTAACGGTCCAACTGAACATGCCTGCCAAATTTGAACGCATTCGGTTCAGTAGATTCTTAGTTCTGCTGTTTAGTAATTTTAGTGAATGAGTGCCATTTCGCTTTTATACAGAGTGTTTCAGGAGGAATGTGCAATACTTCTCAGGCTGATTCCTTACACCAAGTAGACAAAAAAGTTCCATTGGACCAACCCCTGAAAACGCTTTGTAACCGAGATAACAATGGCGGAAAATTGAGATTTTTCAAAAAATATTTATTTTTCTAATTTTTTAGAGGCTTCATCAAGGTTTTAAAATGAGCAATTCCTATGTAAAACTAGTTGCGAAATTCAATGGAACCAGTTCCAAGTTTGTAACTTCAACGGTTATTGAGATAATTGGAAAAATATGCTTAAAAAACGCCATTTTTCAACAATAAGGGTCAAAACTAATGAATAAGGAATATGTATTTTTTCAATATTTGTATTTTTTATCAAAAGAAGTTGTAGAGAGTCGGATTCTGAGGAAGAAGTTCGATGGCGGCGATTTTTAAAATCTTACCCAAGTCACAGAAATAGCATTCAAAAATCGCAAAATAGACAAAACATAGCACAAGTGGAAAATTTGTGTTTGGTAGCGATTTTGCGATTTTTGATCGCCATTTCGAAGATTTGGATAAGATATTCACCTTTTCTTTTTTCTTATTCTTCTTCTTCTTCTTCCCCTTCTTCTCCGCCTTCTTCCCCACCTTCCCCTCCTTCTTCTCCTTCTTCTCCTTCTTCCTCTTCTTTTTCTTCTTTTTTTTTACTTCTTCTTCTTCTTCTTCTTCTTCTTCTTCTTCTTCTTCTTCTTCTTCTTCTACTTCGTCTCCTTGTTTTTCTCATTTTTTTCTACTTCTTATTTTTCTTTCACTTCTTCTTTTTCTTCTTCTACTTCTACATTTTTTGTTCTTCCTTTTCTCCTTCTTCTTCTTCTTCTTCTTCTTCTTCTTCTTCTTCTTCTTCTTCTTCTTCTTCTTCTTCTTCTTCTTCTCCTTCTTTTCCTCCCCTTCTTTTTTTCTTCTCCTTCTTTTTCCTCTTCTTTTTCTTCTTCTTCTTCTTCTTCTTCTTCTTCCTTCTTCGTTTCCTACTTCTCCTTCTTCTTCCTCTCCTTTTACTCCTCCTTCCCCTTCTTTTTCATCTTCTCCTCCTTCTTCTTCTTCTTCTTATTTTTCCTTATCATCATCCTCTTCTTCGGTACCTTCTTCCTTTCCCCTTGTTCTTGTTTTTCTTTCTATTCTTCTTCGTCTCCTTGTTTTTCTCATTTTTTTCCACTTCTTATTCTTCTTGTTTTTCTTCTTCTCCCCTCAACAGCCATAAGTAGCCTAGTCAGTCAGCCGAGTCAATTTAGCGTGAGAACTCTTCTCTCCTCATCTTATCAGAGTGTAAGAGATCTGATGTCGTTTTTTTCCTTTTCTGAGAAGGCAAGCCTCAACAATTGTGTTATAAAGAGACGGTCTCCTTCACACCCAGCCACTTAGGCAATCTACATTTTTATCTCTTGCTTTTTCTTTTCTTCTTCTTCTTCCTCTTTTTCTTCTTCTCCTCCTTATTCCTCCTATTCTTTCTCTTCTCATTCTTATTCCTCCTATTCTTTCTCTTCTCATTCTTGTTCCCCTTTTTCTTCTTCCTCTTCATCTTTTCCTCCTTCTCCTTCTTCTTCTTCTTCTTCTTCTTTTCTTCTCCTCTTTTTCTCCTTCTTCCCCTTCTTCTCTCTCTTCATCTTTTTATTCTTTTTCTCCTTACTCATCTTCCCTTTTTTCTATTATTATTCTTCTCGTTTCTGTTGGTTTTGTTCTTGTTCTTATTCTCGTTCTCGTTCTTGTTCTTGTTCTTGTTCTTGTTCTTGTTCTTGTTCTTGTTCTTGTTCTTGTTCTTGTTCTTGTTCTTGTTCTTGTTCTTGTTCTTGTTCTTGTTCTTGTTCTTGTTCTTGTTCTTGTTCTTGTTCTTGTTCTTGTTCTTGTTCTTGTTCTTGTTCTTGTTCTTGTTCTTGTTCTTGTTCTTGTTCTTGTTCTTGTTCTTGTTCTTGTTCTTGTTCTTGTTCTTGTTCTTGTTCTTGTTCTTGTTCTTGTTCTTGTTCTTGTTCTTGTTCTTGTTCTTGTTCTTGTTCTTGTTCTTGTTCTTGTTCTTGTTCTTGCTCTTGTTCTTGTTCTTGTTCTTGTCTTGTTCTTGGTCTTGTTCTTGTTCTTGTTCTTGGTCTTGTTCTTGTTCTTGTTCTTGTTCTTGTTCTTGTTCTTGTTCTTGTTCTTGTTCTTGTTCTTGTTCTTGTTCTTGTTCTTGTTCTTGTTCTTGTTCTTGTTCTTGTTCTTGTTCTTGTTCTTGTTCTTGTTCTTGTTCTTGTTCTTGTTCTTGTTCTTGTTCTTGTTCTTGTTCTTGTTCTTGTTCTTGTTCTTGTTCTTGTTCTTGTTCTTGTTCTTGTTCTTGTTCTTGTTCTTGTTCTTGTTCTTGTTCTTGTTCTTGTTCTTGTTCTTGTTCTTGTTCTTGTTCTTGTTCTTGTTCTTGTTCTTGTTCTTGTTCTTGTTCTTGTTCTTTTTCTTGTTCTTGTTCTTGTTCTTGTTCTTGTTCTTGTTCTTGTTCTTGTTCTTGTTCTTGTTCTTGTTCTTGTTCTTGTTCTTGTTCTTGTTCTTGTTCTTGTTCTTGTTCTTGTTCTTGTTCTTGTTCTTGTTCTTGTTCTAATTCTTGTTCCCTTCTTACTCTCCCACTCCTCCTCCTACTCCTCAGCCTCCCACTCCTTCATCACACAAATATTCTCAAACATCAAAAAAGGTAAACTTTTGTTGAAAGTGTTACAAGATCTTCTAATCTTTTTCCACCTCCTCTTTCTCCCACTTCCACTCCTCCTCCTTATCCTACTTTCCCTCCTTCTCCTCCACCTCCTTCTCTTCCTCCTCCTCCTCATAGTCCTCATACTCACCTACATCCGTGTGTTTTTCTCATCGCGTCATATTACTATTCTTCCTCTCTTCTCGTGATCTTCCTCTCCCTGCTCTCCCTCCTCCTTCACCTCCCTTCATTTCCCTCTCACCAATCCCCCGTTCATCCCTTCACTCTGTCATCCCCCTCATTCGTAATTCATTGCGACATATCACAATAGCCCGGACATTATTCTCTTTAATTCTTTTTTCTGGGGCAGTCGAGTTGAATAATGGCTTGTAATTAAGCAATGTTGGACAGCTATACTGGAATGTGGAGCTGTGGAGGAGAAGAAGGAGGAGGGAGGAAGTGGAGGAGGAGGAAGAGCGGGAGAAGTAGATGGAGGAGGAAGAGGAGGAGAATGAGGAGGAAGAGGTAGAATAGTAATATGATGCGATGATAGAAACACAAGAATGGAGGCGAGTATGAGGATAATGAGAAGGAGGAGGAGGAAGAGGGGGAACAGGAGGATGAGGAGGAGTAGGAGGAGGAGGAGGAGTAGGAGGAGGAGAAGGAGGAGGAGGAAAAGGAGGAGGAGGAGAAGAAGGGGAAGTTGGAGAAGGAGGAGGGGGAGGAGGAGGAGGTTGAGGAGGAGGAGGAGAAGAAGGGAAGTTGGAGAAGGAGGAGGGGGAGGAGGAGGAGGAGGAGGAGAAGAAGGTGAAGAAGTAGGAGGGAGGAGGATGGGGAGTATGAGAAGGAGGACTAGTAGTGTGAGGAGGAGGATGAGAAGGAGGAGAGGAAGGAGGAGGATGAGGAGTAAGATGAGGAAGAAGAGGAGGAGGAGGAGGAGGAGGAGGAAGAGGATGTGAAGGAGGAGAGGAAGGAGTAGGAGGAGGAGGAGGAGGAGGAGGATGAGGAGGAGGAGTGGGAGGGGGAAGAGGAGGATAAGGAGGAGTAGGAGGAGGAGGAGGAGTAGGAGGAGGAGTAGGAGATGGAGGAGGAGGAGGATGAGGAGGAGGAGGAGAGGAAGGAGGAGGAGGGGGAGGATGAGAAGGAAGACTAGTGGTGGGAGGTGGAGGATGATGTGGAGGAGGAGGAGGAGGATGATCAGGAGGAGTAGGATGAGAGAGAGGAGGAGTGGGAGGAGTGGGAGGATGAGGAGGAGGAGGAGAACGTTCATTAGAGGGGGGAGGAGAAATTCAATGAAACCAGTTTGAAGTTTGAATATCAAATCAGGAGAAAATGAGAAATAACCGGAAGAAACGTGAGAGGTGCAGGAGGAGAAGAGGAAAAAAGAGGAGAAGAAGGAGAAGGTGGAGACGGAGAAGAAGAAGAAGGAGGAGTAGGAGGAGGAGAAGAAGCGGTAGAAGAATAAAAACAGAAATATTGATAGAATATTGGATTGTGTTAAGAGGGTAAAAAGGAGAAATAAGGGTAAAAGGAAAGATACAAAGAAGAAGGAGAAAATTGATATAACAATTGGAAGAAGACCAAGAACAACAACCAAAGAAAACTCGACGGAGGAGAGGAGGCAAGAACAACAATAAGAACTTAATAAGTTATGATAATAACTCGGAACCGAAACGAGAGTAACGAGACCTATTGAAAACTGGGGACCAGAGAAGCTAATAAGATTAAAACTTTGAATCATCTGTTGATTTTCAGGCTAATATATTCTGTCCAAGCGAAGAAGACATTCTGGTCAGACGTAAAATCGACCCCAGCTCGACCAATATAGCTTCAAAAACTTCAAATTTGATAACAAATTGTAGGAAAGAATGTTTCCTACAATTTGAGACCAGATTTCTGATTTTTGAACAAATATTGATCGAGCTGGAGTCATTTTCCCATCATGCCAGAATGTCTTCTTCGCTTGTACTGACTGTATCAAAAGTTACCAAAGAAAGCGCGCTTCAGTAAACCCAAGAGTTTCGCCTAATTGATACTTTTGCTTTACGAATAAAATTCAATTATTATTATTATAAAAGACTGAATACTTTATTTAGTCAAGAGTCAGAATCCTTTATTTAGTCAAGAGACTGAATCCTTTATTTAGTCAAGAGCCTGAATACAGTACTTTATTTAGTCGAGAGGTAATCATTTATTCAGCCGGCAGACGACGGACTGTGTTTAGACCGAAGTTGAGAGGTTAAATAAAGTACAAATTCGTAATTATCAAGTTTATAATCATTTTCCGTGACTTTATCAATGTTTTAATTGGGAATCTCATCGTTTATCTACCAAGAGACAGAATCCTTTATTTAACCAGCAGACGACAGACTCTGTTTAGATCAATGTTGAGAGGTTAAATATGAAACAAAATCGAAATTCCAACTTTATCTTCATTCTCCGTGATTTTATCAATGTTTTAATTAGAAATCTTATCGTTTATATCCAAGAGACAGAATCCTCCATTTAGCCAGAAGGCGATGGACTGTGTCTAGCCCAAAGTTAAGAGGTGGAATACAGAAATACAAAATCGAAATTATCAATTTTATCATCAAATTTCGAGATTTTTTTTATGTTGTAATTTGGAATTTTAAACTTTTGTCAAGCTCTCATACCGAGAGAAGAAATAATACTTTCTTGAATCGAATGCCATCCAGTAGTCTTTCCACTATCTTCTTCTTCTTCTTCTCCTTCTTCTTCTTCTTCTTCATCATCATCATCTCCTTCTTCTTCTTCTTCCTCTTCATCTTCTTCTTCTTCTTCTTCTTCTTCTTCTTCTTCTTCTTCTTCTTCTTATTCTTCTTCTTCTTCCCTTGTACAGACTGTACAGAGTAGAAAAAGAGCAAGAATTTACTCTTATAAAAGAGAAGAGGAGAAGAGATGGAGGAAAGTGACTAAGGTGTAATGTGATGCCTAAAACGGAATGGAGAGGTAAAAGAAGGAGGAGAGGCGGAGCAGGAAGAGGAGGAGTGATGAAGAGGGGAAAGAGGAGAAGGAGAAAGGGAAGGAGGAGTAGGAGGTGGAAGAGGAGGAGGAAGAGAAGGAGTAAGAGGAGGAGGAGGAGGAGGAAGAGATGTTATAGAATTGGAAGGTTAAGATTAAGGTTTAAAGCGATGCATAAAACAAAAAGGAGAGGTGGGAGCAGAAGAAGTGTGGGGAGGAGGCGTAGGAGAAGGAGGAATAGGATGAGGAGAAGGAGGAGGAGGTGGATAAAAAAGATTAGATTATATTAGATTTCTTTATTCACTAAGATAGCAACAAAATATCAATGCTTAGTTTCTAGATTACAAGAGTTCTTAATAAATCTATCATTTTTACAAGTTACTAATTCCGATTTTTTTCACAACAATTTTTACGAGAAGAAGGAGTAGGAGGAGGGTGAGGAGGAGGAGAAGAAGAAGGAGGCAAAAGAGATGAGGATGAGGAGGAGGGGAGGAGAAGGAGAAAAAAAGAATGATGAGTAAGAGGTAATGATGGAGGTTGATGAAGAGGAGGATTAGATTAGATTAGATTAGATTACTTTATTCAAATAGATAACAAAATTCGGCTTAGATTCTACATTGTAATATAATATATGAGTAAGACAAAATTATCCTATAAATTTCACAAAATAGAAACTTCTAGTAAAAATACAATAAAACGGTGAAGTAATGAATGCACTGAGGATGAGAGAGAGGTGGAGGAGGAAGATTAGAAGGAGGTGGAGGAGGAAGATGAGGAGTAGAGATAGGAGGAGGAGAAGGAAGAGGAGGATAAGGAGGAGGTGGTGGTGGAGGAGGGGGAGGAGGAGTAGGAGGAATAGGAGGAGTAGGATAAGAAAGCTTTCTTGGTTATCAGTTTGAGGTTCTAAGCGTTCAAGGGGGAAGGGGGATTGTCCAGGAAACCCTCCAAAAACCCCTTACTCGGAAATCTGCTAGCGACGTAGGTGATTCAGGAGTAATTTAGGTGGCAGTAGTTTACAAGATTTTGGGACTTACAACAAGATCTGAAATGGATTAGGTGATAAGGAGGAGGATGAGGAGGAGGAGGAGGAGGAGGAAGAGGAGGAGGAGGAGGAGGAGGAGTATGAGGAGGAGTGGGAGGGGAGGAGGAGGAGGAGGAGGAGGAGGAGGAGGAGAAGGAGTATGAGGAGGAGTGGGAGGGGAGGAGGAGGAGGAGGAGGAGGAGGAGTAGGAGGAGGGGGTTGGAGGAGAGGGTGGTGGAGGAGGAGGAGGAGGAGGAGGAGAAGTCGTAGCAGAGTAGTCAAAAAGAGGGTAAATTAGCTTACAACTTCATCCAAAAATACGTTTATATAAATTATACATTCTTATTATCCATCAACATGATTTATGATAGATTGAAAAATAAATAAAAATGAAACACCCTTTTTTGAAAACTTTAAAATTATAAAAAACACATACATGTTTTGGCACATTAGCCCATTCTCAATGTGGATAAAAATAGTAATTACTATGAGTAATTACTATAGTGATTACTATTTTTATCCACATGGAGAATGGGCTAATGTGCCAAAACATGTATGTGTTTTTTATAATTTTAAAGTTTTCAAAAAAGGGTGTTTCATTTTTATTTATTTTTCAATTATTTTAAACAGCCCTAAGTTTTAAAGTTCATTATTCAAATAATGATTTATGATAATTCAATTTTTTCCTTTTTCAGGTATGTCCAATTGTCCTGATGTTCTACAAAATAGACTGATTGGATGAACATATTCTTCATCTAACTCGTGAGTAGAATGGATCATTGTTAGTAACAATAATATTGGAAAAATTAAAGCTCAATCATTAATAGAGATGATACAGTTTATGAAAAAGTAGAGTTATAGGAAAACTAGCCGGCAGGCTCGCTTCGCACGCCTTCTCCGCCTGGCAGGGGCTCCGCCCCTGGACCCCCGACAGTGTAGGCAGTGTGAGTGAGTCAAACAGGCTCCCTTGGCTCGCCTGCGAAAACTCTGCCAGAGTTAGATGAGACAAACAGGCTCGCTTCGCTCGCCTGCAAATTCCGTTCAGAAGTCGGTTCTAAATTTATTGAACACAACATTCATTGACCTAATCTAGACCTGTTTACCAAATTTCAACATTTTATGCCAATTTGTTCTAGAGAAATCTGAGAAAAACTCCGAAAATTCCAAAAAATAGTAAAACGCTAATATTAAGCGTTACCTTGGGAAGTATATCAGACATAGATTGTAACTTAATTCAATATCTTCCAAATTAATTCATATATAATCTCGCTGAACCATTGAGTTCACAGTAAGGATTGGTTGTATCAAGGCGGAAGATAGGCAACCCGCAATACATCTACAATTTTGAAAACCTTATTACTGGCGTAATCTAGGAAGGTGTGTAGGATGAGAGAAGAAAAGAGTGGGGGAAGGAAAGAAGAAGAAGAAGAAGAAGAAGAAGGAGAAGAAGAAAAAGAAAAAGAAAAAGAAAAATAAAAATAAAAAGAAGAAGCCCAAGAGAAAGAAGGAGAAGAAGAAGAAGACCAAGAAAAAGAAGAAGAAGAAAATGAGGAAGAAGTAGAAGAAAATGAGGAAGAAGTAGAAGAAAATGATGAAGAAGAAGAAGAAGAAGAGGGAGAAGAAGGAGGAGAAGAAGAACAAGGAAAATAAGAAGCAGAAGAAGAAGAAGAAGAAGAAGAAAAGTGTAAAAGTCGAAATGTATGACAAAAAAATTGAAGAAAAAGATGGCAAAAAATGGAAAAGTTGGAATGCCTGAAGGCAGTCTACACAGCTGCTAAACAATCATTTTTGTCTGCTGGAAAAACTCGGTCTGGAAAAGCCCCGGAGAAGCTGAGCAGGTTTTCCTATCACTCGGAAAAACGAATCCAATGTTATAGATAGAGATTGCTCGAAATATTACATCCTGTCTTTCGAGATGACATTACACTGGAAGAAACGAAATATTGTTTCTAGTTTTTTCAGACTCATGTTCTCAGGGTTTTTTTCTCCGGCTGAGGCTTCCTCCGATTCCTCTTGTTTGACTTATTCATTCTGCTTCTCTCTCTCCTTCTTCTTCTTCTTCTTCTTCTTCTTCTTCTTCTTCTTCTTCTTCTTCTTCTTCTTCTTCTCCTTCTTCTCCTCCTCCTTCTCCTTCTTCTTCTTCTTCTTCTTCTTCTTCTTCTTCTTCTTCTTCTTCTTCTTCTTCTTCTTCTTCTTCTTCTTCTTCTTCTTCTTCTTCTTCTTCTTTTTCTTCTTCTTCTACTTATTATTCTTCTTGTTCTTGTTCTTGTTCTTGTTCTTGTTCTTGTTCTTGTTCTTGTTCTCGTTCTTGTTCTTGTTCTTGTTCTTCTTCTTCTTCTACTTCTTCTTCTTCTTCTTTTTCTCCTCCCTCTCCACTCCTCCTCCCCCTCATCTCTCACTTTTTCTTCTTCTTCTTCTTCTTCTTCTTCTTCTTCTTTTTCTTCTTCTTCTTCTTCTGCTTCTTCTTCCCCTCCTCTCACTCAACTCCTCCTCCAACTCCACTCCTGTCTCTCTTTTTCTTCTTCTTCTAGTTCTTCTTCTCGTTCTTCTTCTTCTTCTTCTTCTTCTTCTTCTTCTTCTTCTTCTTCTTCTCTTCTTCTTCTTCTTCCTCTTCTTCTTCTTCTTCTTCTTCTCCTTCTCCTTCTTCATCTTCTTCTTCTTTTTTCTTTTTTCTTTTTCTTCTTCTTCTTTTGCTTTTTATTCTCCTCCTCCCCCTCCACTCCTCCACCCCCTCCGCTCCTCCTCCTCTTCCTCCTCCGCCTCCTCTTTTTCCTCTTCCTCCTCCCCCTCCTCCAACTCCTCCTCCTCCTCCTCCTTCTCCTCCTCCTCCTCATCCTGGTGGATGAGAGTGGAAAAAAAGCTTTTCAACTTTACTCTTATTCGAAAAATAAATCGATTCATTCATTCATTCCCCCTCCTCCTCCAAAATTTCACCCGCAAATTGAAAACCGTCCCTGCAAACCAATCATCTTCTAATCCATGAACTTCTGCGAAAAAATAATACCCCACCCTAATATAGGCTGTCCAAGCACAGAAGACTTTCTGGAAAGATGGGAAAATGACTCCAGCTTAATCAATATTGGTTCAAAAATTATCAATTTGGTCTCCAACTGTAGTAAACCTTCTTTTCTACAATCTGAGACCAAATTTTGAATATACATGGTGCTTTAGGAGAAATGTGCAATACTTCTCAGGCTGATTCCTCACACCAATTAGACAAAAAAGTTCCATGGGACCAACCCCCAAAAACGCTTTGTTACTGAGATAACAATAACGAAAAATTTATTTTTTTCAAAATATATCAATTTTTCTTATCTTTTAGAGGCTTCAGTGAGGTTCTTAAATGATCTATTCCCAAATTGAGATTTTTCAAAATATATTAATTTTTCTAATTTTTTAAAGGATTAAGTGAGGTTCTTGAATGATCTATTCCCATGTAAAATCAGCTGAGGAATTCAGTGAAACCAATTCCAAGTTTGTAACTTTAACGGTTATTGAGATGATTGGAAAAATATGCTAAAAGACGCCATTCTTCAACAATAAGGGTTTAACTGGATAAGGAATCGAAAATTTGTATTTTTATCAATGGAAGTTGATGAGAGTCGGATTCTGAAGAGAAAGTTAAATGGCGGCGATTGTGCAAATCTTACCCAAATCTCAGAAATGGCGATTGAAGATCGCAAAATCGCTACTAAACACATATTTTTCACTTGTGCTATTAATGTTTTGTCAATTTTGCGATTTTGTCCCATGGAACATTTTTGTCTACTTGGTATAAAAAGTCAGCCTGAGCACATATCTCCTCAAACACCCTGTGCATAGTCTGTCCAAGCGAAGAAGAGCCTCTGGCAAGATGGGAAAATGACTCCAGCTGGGTCAATATTTGTTCAACAATCATAAATGTGGTCTTGAAAGTAAATCAAATTGTTCGCTACAATTTGAGATCAAATTAATAATTTTTTGAACCAATATTGACCGAGCTTCAGTCATTCTCCCATCTTGCCAGAGGCTCTTCTTTGCTTGGTCAGACTATATTAACGGAGCTGGAGTCATTTCCCCATCTTGCCAGAATGTCTTCTTTGCTTGGACAGACGGTACCAATTCTTGTTCCATTTAGCAGATTCCATCAAACGTGGCGGATGGTCAATTAACTCTTTCAAAGCTCAACTCTGTTTGGGCAGTCAGTGAGCGTTTTTCGTGAGGATATTAGGTTGATAGCCACCTAAGTAAATCGTCCAACACTGGGAGACCGCTACCAGACTGTCCCGTCAGAGTTTAGCGTCAGTAAGGCTGAGGCCGCACTGCCGGTGGGTACAGCCTGGAGGGTGGAGGGTAGTTGGTAAATCTATAGAACATACACACCATTCACAGTAATACATCGTATGAATGATATGTGTTCAGCCGCCATCTTTAAATTCTTAAATATGGACAACATAACCTCAAAAAAACAGAATGTCGTCATACCATTCATACGATGTATTACTGTGGATGGTGTGTATGTTCTATAGATTTACCAACTACCCTCCACCCTCCACGCTCTACCCACCGGCAGTGCGGCCTCAGCTTAATAGATTGTTGAAAACTGCCACTCTCGTTATTGGTGTCTGCTAGGTAAAGTCTGTACATGTACAAGCAGAGAAGACACTCTGGCAAGATGAGAAAATTACTCTAGCTTAAAGTATGAACTTAGCATAGTATAGTATGAAATTCTCTAGCATAATATTATTACGAACTTAATACTAAATTGTAGGTAATATTCTAATCTACAATTTGAAACAGAATAATTCATTTTTGAACCAATATTGACCAAGCTGGAGTCATTTTACCATCTTGCCAAAGGGTCTTCTAAGCTTGGACAGTCAATAGCAGGTAAAGATTGTTTCAGAACGTGATCTGGAAACATTGATAATCCGTCTCTGATTTGAGGAATTACTTTTTCTCTCACCAAAGAAATAGGAATGTGTTATCAATACAGTGACAAAAAAAGAAGAAGAAGAAGGAGAAAAAGATAAGAAAAAAGAAGAAGAAGAAGAAGAAGAAGAAGAAGAAGAAGAAGAAGAAGAAGAAGAAGAAGAAGAAGAATAAGCATCGATAATCGATACAACAACGATACATCGATGTTCACGGTTGAGTGGTAGAAAGGACAGGTGGTGAAAAAAGAGGTGGAGGAGGAGAAGGAGTAGAAAGAGAAGAAGGAGGAGGAGACGGAGATAAAGGAGGAGAAGGAGAAGAAGGAGAAAAAGGAGGAGGAGGATGAGGAGAAGGAATAGAATGCAGAAGAGGAATAAAAGAATTAGAAGGACTGTGAGAAAGTGTAAAAAGAGAATAGAGGTGGTAAAAGAGAACAGAGACTAGGGAAAGAATGATGATGATGTGGTGGAGAAGGTGTCGGTCCAAGAGGAGAAAAATAATAAGGAGGATCAGGAAGAGGAGTCGAAGGCTGATGAGGAGGAGGAGGAGGAGGACGAGGAGGAGGAGAAGGATAAGGAGGAGGAGGAGAAGGAGGTGGATGACGAGGAGGAGGAGATGGAGAAGGAGGAGGCGGAGAAGGAGGAGGAAATGGAAGATGTAGAAGAGGAGGAGGAGAAGGTGTAGGAGGCGGAGAAGAAGGAGGAAATGGCTGAGGTAGAAGAGGAAGAGTAGGATGATGAGGAGGAGGATAGGGAGGAGGAGGAGGTGGAGGAGGAGGAGGAGGTGGAGGAGGAGGAGGATAAGGAGGAGGAGGTGGTGGAGGAGGAGGAGGTGGAGGAGGAGTAGCAAAACGAATTGAAAACTAGTAATCCTGTTAATCGGATTTCAAGGGTCGAATTTTCAAACTGATCCGTGTCGTCATTAAAAGTAGGAAAACGCTCCAGTCGGTCCAAGCAGAGAAGACACTCTGGCAAAATGGGAAAATAAGTCTAGCTCACTAAATTTTGGCTCTAGAACTATAAACTTGCTCTAAAATTATGGATCTGATTGTTTTCCACAATTTTAGACCAAATCTCCAATTTGCAATCCACTATTGACCGAGCTGGAGGCATTTTTCAATCTTGTCAGAATGTCTTCTTCGCTTGGACAGACGATTCCAGTTTTGATTGCATAGCGAATCATCATGTTTCATCATTCGAATTTTCTGAATTTTGATTGCAAAAGTTTTCAAATTCAGTGGAATTTTCTGTATCGTGAATGACCAGCATTGAACGTTTCCATAGAGACAAATTATTGCTATTAATTATGTTTCCATGGAAACGGGAGAATTTATTTTTAGCTGGCTTCAGTCTGTCCAAGCAAAGAAGACATTTTGGCAGGTTGGGGAAATAACTCCAGATCGGTCAAAGAATACTTATTTGGTTTTAAATTTTATATTGGAATTTTTCGTACGATTGAAACCAAATCAATAATTTTTGGACTAATAATGACCGAGCTGGAGTCATTTTATTATGTTGGCAGAGGGTCTTCTTTGCTTGTATGAACTATACATAGGTATATTAATATAATTAATATCTGGTGCCGAGCTTCGCTCTAAAGCTCCAGCCGAAGTGTTGGATTACATATGTTATTGTAAATATATTGAATATATATTTAATACATATTAAATATGTTGAAAATAAATTCAAAATTGATATGATCACCTCTCACAATTTTTTGACATGAAATGTAGACAGATATAGATATAGAGAGTAATGTAACTCCATTTACTCTCGTTAGATAGCGTTGGTCAGCTAACGATAACAGCCATTATACGCAGTACTTGGGATTATTCCTGAAGGAATATTTAATTTTATATTAGATATCTATATATTTAATATTTGGGAAGCGGTTTGTCCCAGTGGTAGAGAGCGTCTAATCGGTGAGATTAGATGAGCGAAGTGCCTCTGCCACCACTATTGTACTGGTGACCGGTTCCTCTGAATTCAATTTATGAGCCTGGAAACATGAAGCCTCGCTTCCCGTTGGTTCGGAACCCACCTAAAGCTGTAGGTCCATTCATCTCTCACCATCATCCTTCCCATCACAGGCCCAAGAGCCCACGTGGACATCTCCCTCAAAAATTATTTTATTAATCTTGACAGAGAGTTTTCCCAGACATGAGACCTGGTACAATCTTATTTTTCATCACGGTTATATTACATTTCGAATTTCGAGGAAATCCTTAGAGCCGTTTTATAAATCCGTAGTTCCACATACATAAATACATAAAGATATCAGATAACGTCTATATACGTCATCTATATACATTATAGATATTGATCAATATAGGTTTGGAAGATATAGAGATGTAGAGAGGTGGATGTATAGAATATACAATATAGATATTGGTAAAGGTATGGAGGATATATAGATGGAATTTCATTCATTCCATCAAGGAGATGAATATATATTTTCGCCAATGAAGCTATAAATTTTGATGTTACTTGGCAAAAAACATACTGAGACAGATAGCTATAGAATTTGGTGAGATTGAAGGGGGAGAGAGAGGGAGAAGGAAGAGGAGAAGAAGACAAGAAAAAAGAGAAAGAAGAAGAAAAAGAACGAGAACAAGAACAAGAACAAGAACAAAAACATGAAAAAGAACAAGAACAAGAACATGAACAAGAACAAGAATAAGAACAAGAACGAGATATACTTGGCTACTGAATTTATGTACTGAGGGAATGATGCAATCTCAACTTTCTTCTTCTTCTCCTTCTCCTTCTTATTTTTATCCTAACTAATCCGACTTGTCCAAAGAAGAAGAAGAAGAAGAAGAAGAAGAAGAAGAAGAAGAAGAAGAAGAAGAAGAAGAAGAAGAAGAAGAAGAAGAAGAAGAAGAAGAAGAACAACAAGAACAAGAACAAGAACAAGAACAAGAACAAGAACAAGAACAAGAACAAGAACAAGAACAAGAACAAGAACAAGAACAAGAACAAGAACAAGAACAAGAACAAGAACAAGAACAAGAACAAGAACAAGAACAAGAACAAGAACAAGAACAAGAACAAGAACAAGAACAAGAACAAGAACAAGAACAAGAACAAGAACAAGAACAAGAACAAGAACAAGAACAAGAACAAGAACAAGAACAAGAACAAGAACAAGAACAAGAACAAGAACAAGAACAAGAACAAGAACAAGAACAAGATCAAGAACAAGAACAAGAACAAGAACAAGAACAAGATCAAGAACAAGAACAACTGCTTCTTCTTCTTCTCCTTCTTATTTTTATCCTTACTAGTCTAACTTGTCCGGATAAGAAGAAGAAGAAGAAGAAGAAGAAGAAGAAGAAGAAGAAGAAAAATAAGAAGAAGAAGAAGAAGAAGAAGAGAGAGAAGAAGAAGAAGAGAAAAATAAGAAGAAACATCAAAAAAGCAAGTTGTAAAGCTTAATTCTAAAGAAATGAAAGGTACGATTTCGCTTTGAGGTGTCAGTGAACCTACTTCTCAAATTATCAACGATAACTCTTTCACTATAACCTTCCGGAAAGAGAATTATTTCAAGAGATAAAGTGAAAGAAGTCAGTTTGAAGAATAAAAATGAAGATTGATGTCTTGGATTTGATGTAAATTTGATGATATTATCACAGAAAGCATTACCAAAGTGCACGAAATGAACATGAGGATTGAGAAATTAGAATAAGAATTGAAGAAGATTAGATCAAAATAAAGATTTAATAAAGATAGGTAGGTAGTTGATGAAATTTTCATAAATTAAGGTGAAAATAATATTGAAAGGTTATATTTAGGGTAAGGGGAAGTCTATCCAAGCAAAGAAGGCATTCTTGCAAGATGAGGAAATGACTCCAAATCGGTCAATATTGGTTCGACTACTTTCAATTTGGTCTCAAATCGTAGAACAGGATGTTTTCTACAATTTCGCATCAAATTGATAACTTTTAAAACAAAATTCACTGAGCTGGAATCATTTTCCCATCTTGCCAGAATCTCTTCTTCGCTTGGAAAGACTGCATCATTAGTCATTCTCTATTTTGACAGATGAGAGATTATTACTGTCAGATCCATTAGTTGGTGTAAGCTGGGAAGACTCCTCATTGCCGTATAAAGTTTACGTTATGACAGGTCTTCTCAGCTAACGCATGCTTTATACTCTGACCAAGCAAAGGAGACCCTCTAGTAAGATGAGAAAATGACTCCAGCTCGGTCACTATTGATTCAAGATTTATTGATCTGGTCTGAATTGTAGGAAACATTCCGATCAACAATTTAAAACCAAATAAATAATTTTTGAAAAAAATGACAAACCTTCACTCTATCAATATAGTCTGTTCAAGCAGAGAAGACAAACTACACTAGTTCGGTCAATATTGGTAGAAAGTCTCCAATCCAATCTAAAAATGTAGAACAGAATGTCTCCTACAATTTGAGACAAAATCAATATTTTTGAACCGATATTGATCGAGCTGGAATCATTTTCTCATCTTGCCAGAATGTCTTCTTTGCTTGGACAGACTGTACCTATAAATTCTCCTCCAATTGTAACTTTTGCCACCCCCCCCCCGCTCTAGGAGGGGGGGGGGGTTTGGTTCGATTAACAATTTTCCCAATCGCCAAAGGGACGTGATGAGGATTCACAATACGTAACGGGCCCAAAATTGGTCCGGTCCTTTTTACCTTCTCCTAGGAAAAGATGAAGAAGAAGAAGAAGAAGAAGGAGAAGAAGAAGAAGAAGAAGAAGAAGAAGAAGAAGAAGAAGAAGAAGAAGAAGAACAAGAAGAACAAGAAAAAGAAGAAGAAGTAGAAGTAGAAAAACATTTTTTGCCTGAAACACTAGTTTCTGCTAGTACAGTACTATCTGACACTGTTACTTTTAACTGTTAGTAACTGTTACTTCACTAACTATAGTCTGGCCAAGCAAAGAAGAGCCTCTGGCAAGATGGGAAAATGAGTCCAGCTTGGTCAATATTTGTTGAAAAGTTATAAATGTGGTCTTAATAGTAGATCAAATCGCTCCCTACAATTTGAGATCGAATTGATGATTTCACAATCAATATCGACCAAGCTGGAGTCATTTTCCCATCATGCAAGAGGCTCTTCTTTGCTTGATCAGACTATACCAGCTACTAGTAACATGTAATTTTTGTGATTGAAGACTCGCGTGACGAATCAGACAGAAGTAATTATAGTTCGTTTAAATATTCTGTGTTGCATTTCTTTGTTGAATTCTTTTTATAGATACACATTGAGAAATTGCTTGTTTCGGTTGTCTCTCGACTGCATGAACCTAAAATGAAGAACAAGTACTATAAGTTTTGTGTCAATGCTATGATTACACTCCCAACAAAAAATTCGGGATTCGGCATTGCAGTGACTTGTTTATGTCGTGGCTAAAGCGAAGCCACTCCAGTCAAACACACACACATACACACACACATACACTTGGAGAGCCTTTGTTTTTCTCGTCTCAAGCCATCGTGAATGGACTAAAGGCATTAATCCATTAAACGTTATCTAGGCCTACCTAAATAAAACCTCTGACGATATCTGCATTTAGAGCGGAGGAACAGACGAAGCCACCTAGCTTCTTGGCGTTAGATATCAAGGTGAAGTGCTCGTATCTCTTACTGTTCAGCACTTCATCTGTTTCGTGGGCACGAACCGCCAGTGTCAGTTATATCCTTTCATAGCATAGTATGTCCAAGCAAAGAAAAACCTCTGGTAAGATGAGAAAATGACTCCAACTCGGTCAATATTGGTTGAAAAATTATCAACTTTATCTCAAATTGTAGGAGACAATTCGATCTTCTATTGAGACCCCATTGATAATTTTTGAACAAGTTTTGACCAAGCTAGAGTCATTTTCCCATCTTGCCAGAGGGTCTTCTTTGCTTGGCCAGACTATATTAATACATTAAACCGTGAACAAATAGGATTAGAGCTGTGATCTGTGCAAGCAAAGAATACATTCTGGAAAGATGGGAGAATGACTCCAGATCAGTCAATATAAGTTCATGAATGATGAATTCAATCTACAATATGAGAGAATATTGTGCTCTACAATTTAAGACCAAATTAAAAATTTTTGTTCCATATTGATCGAGCTTGAGTAATTTTCCCATCTTGCGAGAATGTCTTCTTTGCTTGGACAGTCTATTATGGTACCTATAGTTACTGAGACTGATCTCAATTCAGAATTGCAAAGCATTATGGGTTTGTAGCATGCAACTAAGACCTGTTGAATATGGGACAAGAGAATGAGACATTCTAGTACATTATAATACCCTGATATACTTGGCTACTGAATTTATGTACTGAGGGGACCGATGCAATCACTCCTTTCTTCTTCTTCTTCTTCTTCTTCTTCTTCTTCTTCTTCTTCTTCTTCTTCTTCTTCTACTTCTTCTTATTTTTATCCTAACTAGACCGACTTGTCCAAAGAAGAAGAAGAGGGAGAAGAAGAAGGAGAAGAAGAAGGAGAAGAAGAAGAAGGAGAAGAAGAAGGAGAAGAAGGAGAAGGAGCATAAGAAAAAGGACGAGGAGAGAAGAACAAGAACAAGAACAAGAACAATAACAAGAACAAGAACAAGAACAAGAACAAGAACAAGAACAAGAACAAGAACAAGAACAAGAACAAGAACAAGAACAAGTTTGAAGAATAAAAATGAAGATTGATGTCTTGGATTTGATGTTAATTTGATGATATTATCACAGAAATCATTACCAAAGTGCACGAAATGAACATGAGGATTGAGAAATTAGAAAAAGAATTGGACAAGATTAGATAAAAATGAAAATTTAATAAAGATAGGTAGGTAGTTGATGAAATTTTCATAAATTAAGGTGAAAATAATATTGAAAGGTTATATTTAGTGTAAGGGGTGAACTGTCCAAGCAAAGAAGGCATTCTTTCAAGATGAGGAAATGACTCCAAATCGGTCAATATTGGTTTGACTACTTTCAATTTGATCTCAAATTGTAGAACAGAATGTTTTCTACAATTTCGCACCAAATTGATAACTTTTAAAACAAAATTCACTGAGCTGGAATCATTTTCCCATCTTGCCAGAATCTCTTCTTCGCTTGTGAAGACTGCATCATTAGTCATTCTCTATTTTGACAGATGAGAGATTATTACTGTCAGATCCATTAGTTGGTGTAAGCTGGGAAGACACCTCATTGCCGTATAAAGTTCATGTTATGGCAGGTCTTCTCAGCTAACGCATGCTTTATACTCTGACCAAGCAAAGGAGACCCTCTAGTAAGATGAGAAAATGACTCCAGCTCGGTCACTATTGATTCAAGATTTATTGATCTGGTCTGAATTGTAGGAAACATTCTGATCAACCAAAATAATTGATTTGAAACCAAAATCAAAATCAATTGATTTGAAACCAAATAAAAAATTTTTGAACCAATATTGACCGTGTTGGAGTCATTTTCTCATCTTACCAGAGGTTCTTCTTTGCTTGGACAGACTATACTATGAAAGGATATATCTGACACTGGCGGCTCGTGCCCACGAAACAGATGAAGTGCTGAACAGTAAGAGATACGAGCACTTCACCAGTGATATCTGATGCCTAGAAGCTAGGTGGCTTCGTCTGTTCCTCCGCTCTAAATACAGATGTTGTCAGAGTTTTTATTTAGGTATGCCTAGATGACATTTAATGGATTAATGCCTATAGTCCATTCACGATGACTTGAGACTAGATAAAAAAACTCTGTGTGTGTGTGTGTGTGTGTGTGTGTGTGTGCGACTGGAGTGGCTTCGTTTTAGCCACGACATAAACAAGTCACTGCAATCCCGAATTTTTTGTTGGGACTGTAACCAAAGCATTGACACATAAACTTATACTTTTTGTTTATTCCTTTTGGATTCATGCATTCGAGAGACAACCGAAACAAGCAATTTCCCAATGTGTATCTATAAAAAGAATTCAACAAAGAAATGCAACACAGAATGTTAAAACGAACTATAATTACTTCTGTCTGATTCGTCACGCGAGACTCCAATCACAGAAATTACATGTTACTAGTAGCTGGTAGTTAGTGAAGTAACAGTTACTAACAGTGTTGAAAGTAACAGTGTCAGATAGTACTGAACTAGTAGAAACTAGTGTTTCAGGCAAAAAATGTTGATTGTGTAAATCTCACCCAAATCTCAGAAATGGCGATCAAAAATCGCTATCTACATAACCATACATACATTACTTTTTAAACCACATTGATAAAGGGTGAATGTCCCGAAACATGTTTGTGTATTAATAGTTTTAAAGTTTTTGAAAGGGTATTTGATTCTAATTTTATTTTTTAATACATACAGAAATTACTAGCTATAATAGGATACCACTGGCTACTGGGACTATCTCAAAGAAAAAATAAGATTGCACCAGGTCTCATGTCCAGGAAAATTCTCTGGCAGGATTAATAAAAAAATTGAATATTCCTTTAGGAGTGGGCCTATTTTCAAGTACTGCATTATAACGGCTGGTGCATACAGCTTCAGAGCGAAGATAGAGATATCGCCTGTCCAAGCAAAGAAGACCCTCCGGCAAGATGAGAAAATGACTCAAGCTCGGTCAATATTGGTTAAAAAATTATCAATTTGATCTCAAATTGAGAGAAACAATTCGATCTAATTTTGATAATTCTTGAACAAATATTGACCCAGCTGGAGTCATTTTCCCATCTTGCCAGAGGCTCTTCTTTGCTTGGCCAG